>VZDJ01006585.1:10143361-10165400 GCA_008694505.1 Cyanoderma ruficeps | reverse complement strand
TGAGTATGTAATAATAAATGTAAAAATAATAAATGTAAAAATAAATCAGCTAATGAATTAACAAGATTTTTAAAATTAGATGCTCTCAAAGATATTAAAATATTCTGTTGGTTGGAGTGTACTTTCTTACCTTGTAGCAACATGATGGACTTCCCAAACTTGTTGGCCAATGACTTCAAAAGAAAAGTTCTTTTTCATCTAACTAGTATTTATCATATATTTCCTCTAGTCCCCTGTATTTATCCCATAAACACAGGCTTCCATTTAACTTTTCTGGTTTTGTTTTTTCCTTTGGGTGCTTGACCTGTTTATTCTTTTACCTGGTTACTTTCAGAATTTTTTAAGATACAGCCTTACCTTTTTATTTCTAGATATGTAAGCCTCCTGCTGTACCACTATTTTAATATCTACTGACTAATGCAAAGCTCTAACACGAAGATATAATTTTATTTGTGGGTTTTTTTGGAAAAAAAAAGCTATCAACAGAATATAAAAATACTGTCTGCTCTGCTCGACACTGATAAATAAGAAGTATTTCACCTGAATAAGACTTATGATAAATGTTTTCAGATAGGGGTCAAGGAATTTCTTGATTAAAGTCAGTAAAGCAGAATGATGTTTGGGAAATGACCTTTAAGGTCAGTGGAACTACAGCCTAGATAGCCAAGAGCATATTTCAGCCCCAAATTTACTGTGACCTGCCGAAGTGTTCTCCCTGCAGTTAATTTTGTATTTAGTGTTTGGAGTTGATTTATATACAGACTGTTGTAGAGCTCTCTAACAAAATATTTTATATTTATGTTCTTCTTGAGAGTGATTAGAGGTGAACATCTGTGCCCTACACAAATTATGTCATTATGAAATTAACTTTCAAAAGTTCATAAAGAGATACGGTTGCTGCAACAGCTAGCTTATTCATAACAATATGGTGACCCAGATATCTGACAAGCTGGAGTTGTTTACCTTTCTTCTTCTTGGCATGCATGTCAAACAATACATAAGGAAGTGCATACAGAAATATGACAAACTATAAATTATAGACAAAATAAACCTATATTTTCATAGTATTTTTTACATAAGGTGAATGTAGTAACTAATAAATGACATATACTGCTAAGTTGTTAGGAAAACCAGACTACCTATATGGATCTACATGCATAAAAGAGCATGATTTGAAAGTTTGATCATATGTATAATTGAAAAATTGGATATTTATCTACTTTATTTAATCAGAGGATTAAAGGCTAGGATATACCTGTCCTATTCAGCTTTGTAGTTTGACAAAACAAAAATTCAAAAATTCAATTCATTTATTAGCAACTTCCCATTATCATAGAATGGCTGCACATGTGAAGTGTGAAACTTAAGATGAAATACCCATCTGTATTACTTTAGTTCAAGCTGATTATAGAATGTGCTTCTGGGAGCCATCTGATTTAGACAATACATGATAAAGAGAGAGATCTGTCACAACACGGCAGTTTTTGAGACAGAGAAATAGTGATAGCAGTGAAGCAAAGTTAAGGTAAAAAATCCTTGTGACAATACGCTCCTTTCAAAAGAAGTTCATTTGTTTTCAAATTCTGCATTTAAATGATCACCTTTATCACCAATTTTCAATCTTTGTGACTTTCAATGGCAACTGTGCCTATTCATAATCTTGTCATATAATAAATAATTCAACAGGTTTTAGTGGCACGTGCTCATTTTGACTTTTTTTTTTTTACTTGGTTGCTTTTTTTCTAAGATATCAGTTATTTAATATCAGTGCTTCACAAACTCAGATAATATTATCTGTTTCACAGAAGGAAAAGGGAAATAGTCATGTGGCCCCACACTGATTTCAGACAGGGATAAAAACTACCTGTCTGTTACGAAGGCTAACCACTGACTCTGTGAGACAGCAGGGTTTAATACTCCATCATTGAACAGCTTGTGTAATGATTTACATCTACAAAACATGTCTACAACTCAACCTTTTCAAAATAGGATTTTATATTATAGAGTTCAGAGGTGAAGACAGTGCAAAAAAATCAAGTCTAACATTTTAGACTGTAAAACTCTTGAAAATTGTTCCCAGCTTTAACTCTTGCTGTGCTAAGAATCTTACAACGTTAGAAGGATACATGGCAGAGTTTTTGACAAAGCTGCACTACCTTCATGATTATTGGAGATCTTCCAAACCAGTGTGTAACCTATGTAAAAAGAAGCTAGTTCATTGAAAACTCACAGCAAAGCATCTCACTGTAAGTGAATGAGAGTTTTCACAATTACCATAATAAGGTCCACTGTTTTGTCACACTGATTGTGCCCGACTGGGAAAGATTATTACTACAGAAGATAGAAAAGCCAGAAGATAGATAATGCCAGTTGTGTAAGTCATAAATATATTTGCAATACCCTCAAAGATGTGGCATAAAATATATTCTAAATTGAGCTACAGTGTGTATGTGTTGGTGGGGCGTGCAAATATCTAGACAAGAAAAAGCAGAATCTGAGGAAGAAAGAGTTGCTTTTGTGAATACAATGCCATCATTGTGCTATAAGCAGATGCAAAGCCTTTCTTCTTGTTGCAGATAAAGGAGCAAACATTGTAGCCTGTTGACTGAAAATGATTAAACAAACAGAGCCATTTCTCTAAAAGCTCTTAAATAAAATATTGTCAAATAAATAGCAAAAATAAAACCCAAAACGCCTACAATTTGCCTAGAAATTATTGGCACATTATTAGTGGGATAAAGTAGAGTTTTCTTTAGGCACAGCATGGTCCAACAGAAAATTCAGCTTCCTGTGCATAGGCTCTAAAATTGTCTTCAAAGAAAAACTGAGATACAAGCAAAGAAATTTCTATGAGGTGTCACAAAATTCCACTCTGCAGACTGTATCAGCACTCAGAATGGAGATGCATAGTTTGCTCTCAAAGCTAAGAGAATCAAATGAGTAGTGTGTAGGCCTAAGCTATACATGCAGCAAAAAAACAGGTAGGACTTACAATTGGATAAAGGCACTTTTAGGAAGGACAGGAAAAGAAGACTAGAAAGAAGAGTTTCCCTTTATGTGAGACAGTAACTGGAGTGGATGAATATGATGGATATGATGGATATGATATCCAAGTCAGCTGGTTTTTTGACTCTTACTGCTGACTTGATTGAGCATCAAATGGCTCAGCATTCCTTTTTCATGATCTTGTGTGTGCAAAATGGCTGGTCTAGAAAGAGACTGTGTTGTAACTTCCCTGTCAATGCAGAATTTAAAAGTTCTGTTTATAATTTGATAACCAGCTAAAACACAGAAATATTTGAAATAGCAATATACAAAAGTTTAGTGATAATAGGGAAGAAGACTACCCCTGAAGGGATTACTAGTGACTGAAACACCATTCTGTAGCACAGTGAGGAATTATCTGCACACATATTGATAACATAATCTTCCATCTGCCCCTGTTTTGCTTAACAGGACACATCACGTATGTAAAGAAATTATACTTTGTTTTTGTTCCTTTTCTTCTGTTTCAAATATTTGTGTCTGTGGATAGTGTCTACAATATCTCTCAAGGTGATCTGTTATCTGCCTTCATTACGATAGCATCAATTGGTAATCAAAGTTTTATCTTCGTGAAGATTTCTGATTTCATTCTTCAAGAGAAACTTTTGATTAGCTATCAAATTTCCTTGGATTTACCTCATGGGAATTATGTGAGAATTTATATCATAATCTACCTATATTTTTTATGAAATTGATTTGTACATTTGTGCTTATGGTGGAAATAACAAATATGAATAAAATATTTAATATCTTCCACAACAAATAATCAGCAATTATTTTACATAGGCATATCAAGTATTTAAATAGTTGAAGAAGCCTTGTATTGATCACAAAAAACCTGTTTGTTCAGCAGAATTTTCTTATTGATTTTGTGCACAGGGTGCATTTTGAGAAATCACCTGGTCATTAATTTTAGCAGTACGACTAGAAAATTTACTTTTGTGATATTCTAAACAACCTTTTGCTATGGGACGCTAGTACAGTGTGTCTGGTTTTACCAAGGCCACAAGATAGCACTGTAAAATTAATTTATTAACAAGGACTCAGAAGAGTCCTCATAGGTGGTCAGGTGGTGGAAGTTAACACTATGATCTGAATTAAGAATGTACAGAATGATATGAAAGTTGGGCGCACAACTTCATTTACACTTGAATATATTACACATCTGGACAGAAATCTTAGTTAATAAAAAGTGAAGCAACAGAAGTGAAAAAGGGAGGCAGGTCTGTGAAAAGATACTTGAATGAAAATTCTAGTTCATAATTTTTTTGGGATTTAGTTTGTTTGTTTGTTTTTCTTTCAGCAACTGATATTTGTATGCTGAAGTGTTAATGTGAATAAATTGAGCAAAAGTCACTGGGAGTAGTAGAAGTGATATGACTACATAAGATAATTGTACCAGAGCTGGTTGCAGAATCACAGAAAGGCTTGTGTTGGAAAGGACCTTAAGGATCATCCAGTTCCAACACCTGTGCCATAGGCAGGGATTCCTCCCCCTAGACCAGATCAATCAGAGTCCCATTCAACTTTCCATTCAAACAGTTTCAGGGACAGGACATGTACAACTTCACTAGGCAACTAGGTGTTTTAGCACCTGATCACCCTCACAGTAAAGAATTTCCTCTTAACATCTCATCTAGACCAGCTCTCTTTCAGTTTCAAACCATTGCTCCTTGTCCTGTCACTACCTTCCTGCAGAAGAATTCTCTCTGCCTCCTTTTAAAAAACCCCTGAAAGATACTGGAAGGCCACAATGGGGTTTTCCCAGAACAGCCTTGTACTAATTTTTTCAGGACAAGGATATTCTGCTGGATGTTTGTTTGTATTTTGCTGTCAGTATTTCCATTTGAATGTAAGTAATACTTTTTTGCAATATATGAATATTAAGCAAAGAATTTCCTAAAGTTAATCACCAAAAAATTATAATATACATTCAAATTAATGACAAAATAATAATTATATTCAAATGCAAGATTTTTTTTATCTGCTGTGCCACCCTCAAAGGTAAAATTTCTTTCAGTTATTCTATGTTCTGTTATATTTGCTATTTTATTATCTCTCAAAGTTAACTATTGGCTTTTGTTTATGCAAAATGCAAATGCATTTTAGAAAATTTATCTTCCTCTAGATATCTGGATATTCATAACAGTCTGTATCAGTTGAAAACATAAACATTGAATAGAAACATTGTCTCAGCTTTACCAATATGATGTAGAAATTCGGTATATGTTGTCTCTTAGATAATGTCACAAAATAGAAAAATTTTGTCCAAAAAAAAATCAAACCTGCTAACTCTCCATAAGATGCACACAGCACAGCTTTTACATTAGAGAACATAATTAAACTGTGGAGTTATATTTTAAGTATTTTTCATATGTATATGTTAAATTCATCCCCAATCTGCTATAATTGGCAAATCGAGTGAGATGATCCCCAAAAATGAATAACCATAACTAAAAAGCTAAGAAGCACAGCTCACTTTCCCTGTTATCTATGTCACTATCAGCTCTCTGCACATGGAGAATATTATTGCAACTGTCATAGAATTAAATGAAATCTATCCAGCAACATCTGGCTCTTCAGAAGAAAATATGAATAATTTCACCAGATTTCCCCTTCTCTGCCTGCTTATTCTAATTATGATGTAATGGAGGACATCAGCAGGCTGCGGACTTGGTGATTAACCCAGGGCAGATGAGAAATAGGCGTAGTGAGATGAGCAAGGAACATAGCTCAGCTCAATCAATTATCTTTTTTCTCAAGGCTCTTAAATACAGCAGTGACCTTGTGATGGGAAACAGTAAGTTACACTTGAACCCATTTAGGAGGTCAGACATTTCACAATACATTACAGGAGCTAAATTCTTGTTTTTCAATTGAGTTACACAAAAAGTAGTATTAGGTATGCATATCAAATGTACAAAGTACATTTGTACATATTTGTACATATGTATATGTGTGTGTATATATATATATATATACACAAACTTTGCAGATCTTTATGTTTCTAATACCGTGATAAGCCTTTAGCTTGTTCACTTTCTTTTTTCATTAATTAGCCTATACAGCACTTCTTCCCTTGTTTTGTTTCTGTTCTAATTAAAAATCTGTCTGCAGCTATTGAAGTAATATGCAAAACAATATGACAATACAGTGATTAGGAGAAGAAAATAAAAAAATCTTCTAACGTTATTTCCAATCTTCACATATCAGTGTGGACCCATCAACAAAATCAAAGTTTAAAGTATATTCACTTGTATTGCCTGGTGTTTTAAAGACTGTGGAGCTCATTTAATTCAGATTGCAGACACATCCAGTTTCTTGCCTGAAAAGTTATCACTACAGAGCAATTGGACTAATGATCCTAGATTTATTCTGGTAGCATTCTGTGCTGCCTACACTAAATGAAGCAATTCGGTGCAGCCAGACACTAATCCACAGTGTCGTATTTGGGATCATTAGTCAAAACTTTGTGATCAAAGCGGTCGTAATAGAATGGGGAATCTACATACTAACAGAGTTTCCTATACCACTTAGTTTAAAGACAAAGTAAAAAACACCCATCACAATAAAGACAAAGAGTAAACAAGAAGAATAAATCCGGCTCATTAAAATGAATAATTTTAAAGGGGAGGTGGAAGAGTTTCACAAAGGAAGTGAAAATGCCAATTGTGGTTGTCAGTAAATATTTGGGGAGGAAAAAAACCTCAAATGTTTTTACCATGAGCAGGGCCGTTTTTGCTACTTCAAGACAATGTAACCTTTCAGTCGAATTATTAGATGGAAATAAATGTCATAAAACTTAGCAATTTTGTAGTGCCAGATGCTGCTGCAACAAGTTTTGTTAGTTTAGATATTGAATTGTGACTTGAAAAGTACTTGTAAATGCAATGATGGAATTTGCTTTCACTTATTTATTTTTATTGACTTAATTTTTCTGTCCTCCATATGGGAAGGTAGCCTTTACAGGAACCAAAATTTTCTCCTCAGGCTTTAGTGGGCATATGTAAGCATGAAAGCAATGTTTTTTATTCACTCCTGAATATTATGAGGTGGATTGTTATATCCATTGCAAATAGGCTAGATTCAGAAAGGGACTCTATTACCTGCAAGTGAGGAACTATCACAACAATGTTTTGAACTCCTGGCGAGGAATCCAATATCCAGAGTAGGTGACAAAACTGAAGTTTAAAAGTATTATTTAACAAGCCTCCTAACTTAGTACTGACATGAAGTCACCCAACACTGTTATGCTAAGGACAGTTACCCAACAGTATTATACTAAGGATGTTTTAAAATAATTTTTCAAGAATGTAAAACATATTTAAGTCCAGGCTGCATTTCTATCCCAGTTTTTTTCCCTCTGTACTTCCTTGGCTTTAAATACAATTGAAAAAACTAAAACAAATAAGCAAACAAACAAAAACCCCAAGCCCCTTTAACAAACAAACAAACAAAAAAGAAAACTATCAAAACAACAAAAATAAAAACAACAAAACCCAAACCTAAAAAATTAGCATTATTTACCAAAAAGGGTTTCAACAGTGAAAGCCCTTTCCGATCTCCTTGAGTTGGGTGACTAGTTAATTTTCACTATTTATTATCACTTGCAATAATCAAGCTACCTCAGAAATCCAACCTACCAGAGACAAAGGGCTTCTTTAACTCTACTGTCTCTTACTACAATGAATCTTGGTAATTTCAGGGGTCTGAGAAACTGTGGTTATTAGAGTATAACATGGATAAATTACCGTTAGCTTCCATGACTGGCTAGTAGCCTCCATATCACTGAAATGTTTGGATTTAATTTACTTAGGCTGATGTGAGGTCAACAGTAGAACACTGGACCTATTCAGACAATAAGGCTGAGCTTTTACCTGCTGACACTATTTAAAACATGGGGGATGAAATGCCTGAAGAAAAATATAATGCTGTATTACAAAAATGCAAAGCCTTTTTTTCTTGGCTGTATCTGAAATCAAGAATATTGATCTGCCTTGGACTCTCATTTTGTGGCATTTTCACCAATTTGAAACACAAATCTAAATTGCAGTTCTGTTTCACGTGAAAAGCTTTAGTTGTGAATTGCTGTTTTCTTGTTTATTAAAGCAGGATACCAGCATAATTTATTGTTCTTATTGTCAAGTTAACATTTGCTGAATAAAGAGTCTAATAACTCTCTGAAAGAAGAAATGCAAATATGTATGTGAAGTTATTTGTTAGAAAATTAACTTCTGGAACATTATACTTAGTTTGTAATGTGGGTTTCAGGTGGGAAGATACCACACTTTTGCAGGGTTGAATCATAAAGCAATTTAAAAATTAAATCAAAAAGTAATGAAGAGTCATAAATATATTTTGATGATACCCAGAAATCACATCTGAAAATATTCTCTTTTCTTAATGTAAGAATCATTAAAAAAAACCTGCAAATAATATTGTATTTTTTGGTTTATATTTGTGAAGAGGGCTTGAACATTTGAAGCCTTCTATTTTCTACTCTGTTAATTTAAGTAATGTAATAGAGGATAAGTCACATAATTGTCTGGTGTCACAGTTAAAGTGAAAAACATGGCAAGAGCTTTTCCATGAAGATACTCTCTGGAAAAAGAAAAAAAAAAATTGTTTTCCTCAGTTCTTCCTATCTATGCAACAAAAAATAAGTCTCACAAAGGATAATATGAGAGCTTAGTTGGGAAAGGCACTGCTTCTTGAGCTGTGGAGAAGCTTTTATATTTGTATCGGTTTGGCAATATGGTTTTCTGTTCTGGGATCACAATTTTTTTCTCTGTCTCACTTTTTAGTGAAAGCCCTGCTGTTTACTTCCCACATATAGCAAGTGTTATGTCCCCCTAGGCTATAATGTTAAACATCCTGACACACACTTGTTTCAGTTCCCTGGATGGTGCTTTAGACTGAAATGGGTTTACTGGGTTTCCTCCAAGCTTCAGTAAAATAATGTCTTTGAGTCTTTTCCACATGTTGTTTAATTAACATCTAAATTTTTTAAAGAACAAGTAGGAGGTCACAACTGGGTGTTTTTAATGGAAAACAATAAAGCATTGCTTAAGATTTAATGAAATAGTATCATCAGTGTCAATACTTCCCTTACTAAATGGACTTTACTATTTTTTTCTGCTGAAGAAGCTAATATATTAATAAAGCAGTGATCTTTTCAGGAATGGCCAAGTCCTTAAAATAATTAAAGGTATATTTGTTTAATTTGAGGTTTGTTTTTTTATATTGTGTTATTCAATACAAGAATTATATATTCAATACGAGAATATAAACCAAGAGTTTAATCTACCAAGAACAAAAGCTTTGACAAAAACCCCCAACCTTTGAGCTGAAGGATACAGAAATTTATTTACAAAAAGTTTTAATTTTGTTAACTCAAGGAAAGGATAATGCATCCCTCCCCTTCCCCTCAGCTGCCTCTTAGCCTATACAACCTCATAAGCGACAACAGAACAAAATGTATCCACCAAGGACTCATATGAGGCTGATATTTAGCCAGCCCGGGTGCTCGTCACTATTCCTAGTGTTTAGTCTCCCTGAGTGCCAAAACAAGTCATTTGGAGTCAGATGAACTGTCCATGCTTGCATAAAAGTGATAGTTTAAGGCACCACTCATTGCTTAGGCCAGGTAAAACTATTTTGCCAGCTAAAGATGGTCCTTTAGCTTAGAGCTAAGCATCATATATTACTTGCACATATTCTTACTGTAGTCTCTTCCCATTCCCAGTCTCTATTTCCACAGCCTCCCATAAATTCCCTAGAAGAGTGTCATTGCAGTCACTTTATAGTCTTCAGAAATATGTTACAGGAAATATGCATATTATCAATAAATATGCAAATCTTGGTATTTCCAGAGATGAGAATGTCAGGATCTTACTGGGTTAATTTTGGTATGAAAAGTGGTAGATATTTTCTCAATAAGTTCAAAGAGCTGACCACTTCTGTACTATCATGGCTTTAGTATCTAAGGCTACAAGTGCAAATGTAGGTCATATTTTCACTTCCAAAACTAATATGTGGTTGTGAAAATTTCCACTTCATCTCCAGCAGCAACAGATGGTTCCTACTTATTTGAAGCGTATGTTCTGCCTGCTATCTATTTCCCTTCCAAAAGGCACTGACTTGAGGAGAAAGTAGGGTTTCTTTTATACTTGTGTGGCTTGCTGCAACGGTAGTAGCAGTATTTTCTGGTAAAAGTGAGCACCAGTTCAGAGAAACTGTATGTTTAGTGAGATAAAATGCTACAGGACAGGGTGCTGCCAACCCAAATGAGAAAGAGCAAGAAAAAGGTCATAGCATGTGCCAAAACTGCATTCTAAGAGTAGAAACACAGACTGAGTTCCAGTGTAACTCAAAGAGATACATTTGTTTATAAGTTCTTTAATGTCAGTTCTGTTCTTAGTCTGAACTTGATCAGTTATCTTAGTTTAAGGAAAAGGCACAGAAAGGTCTACTTAACAATCTGTCCAACTCAGACTTAATTTAATAATTATTTTTTTATAGTTTGTTCCATCACAATTGTTTTGTTCACATGATATTTACAGACTTGCTCATCAAATATGCCAGAAAAAAAATACATAGGAAGGGAAAAGTCATGTTCTCATGATATTTCCAGCAATAGGCATTCAGTGATTATCATATAGCTGCAATAATCTGTAGAAAAGATGAGTTAAAATAGTCATTATTTTTGTGTCACTGTTTGCTGAAACACTCCTGCATATCTGATCTACTTCAGTACAGGTATGTGCCATGGTATTTACATGTCCAAATCTTGGATGATTTCCTCAAATCAGCTTAGGGAGTCCTTGAAAATAGAGCTGCAGGTAAGGGGTGTCCTTAGGCTGCTGTGTGCATAGGTGTGCACCTGGACATTATCATTCTAGGTCACCATCCAAAGGCACTCCTGTACCTAGACATCACTTACAATTCCACCCTTCTGTTCCATTATCAGAGCCGTGCTAATGTTTACTGAAAACTTTGCACCTCCGCCTCAGTGCCCAAAAGGATAAGCAGTAAAGAATTTCATTGGCTATTCTCAATAGCAGTCTTTCAAAGAGGAGAGTTAACTCCGGTGTTAGTCCCATTATTTTTGGGATTTATTAATTTTTTTATATATTTTCCAAAGAATCAATATTACTTCTTAAAAATAAAAAATAAAGGGATTCCCCCACTATTATTTTAAGTCTTCTACATACTGTCTGCTCATTTAATTTTGTTCTGATGTTTCTGTCATTCATTTATCTCTTACTTGCTAACTCTTTAAAAATCACTGTCTTCTCCTGATGGTCTACATCTTTAGTACAGACTTGTACATTGTTAATGCAGCTGCTGCCTTCAAAGATATGAATATTCATATGCAGCTCTGGAATCTCAAAGAGATAAATGTAATTTAGTAAAAATCAAATTTCAACCTTGCTGTGACCTCATCTATGGGTTGCAGTTATCACTGAATAACTTAACCTGACACCCCTGGATTAGTTGGGCAATTTTATTATCATGTAAAAGCTCCAGCTGAGATCACTGTGTGAGGCTATCATACAATTTGTGATCTGCTGCTAATTTGTGTGTCTGTTTTATTGCTAAAACAGTTTATTCCTAACTGCTGAAAAAGCAGGACTGAAAAAGAATAAACTGGAGTAGTATTTAGCCAACTAGTTATGCAGGTCCTACAGTCACCACAGACAAAATTGTGTATTTCTGTTTCGCTGTTAGGACCATCCAGAAATATTATTTGATATATCTAATTGGCTTACTTGATTACCCTGCTATTGACTATTGTAAAATCATCACGGAATCAAAACAGGACCAAGCTGTGTGGGAAGATACGTGACTTAAGATAGGAATTGATGGCAGTTTAAAGCCCTGAGTTTGGTGGCACATAATGAACGTGCTCTTAGTCAGAAGTCTCATGTTAAGCATCTTTAAAAACAAAAAAGGAAGCATGTAATTGAGGATGGCAGACCACAGCAAGATTATAGAACAATGTGAAATGCAGAAGTGATATAATGAGTCAGATATTATGAAAATACAAGAAGGATCCTTGAATGAGTCCAGTGAAGGGAAAAAAAAGCCGATGAAAGGGCTGAAAGGAATGTCCTGTGAGGAGAATCTGAGTATTTGGGGCTTGTATATGGTGAAAGGGAGGCTGAAGAGTGACCTTACTGCTTTGTATGTCATTTCTGAGGTAGGGGGAATGGAGTCCCTGGGATCAAGTGATAAAACAGGTGGGAATGGCTCCAAATTGCACCAGGGGAGATTCAAACTGGACATTAGGAATCATTTCCTTACCAAGAGGGTGCTCAAACACTGGAAAAGTCTTCCCAGAGAGGTGCTTGATGCCTCAAGCAAATTTATGAAAAATTACATGACACAGGCATATAGGCTTGTCTGTCATTGAATTATTGAATTATTGGGAAAAAAAAAGTTGATAGAATAATATTATTATGCAAAGAAAGTGTATATTTAGTGTTATACCTTAGAAACTAGATATTCAGAAAAATGTTATGTATGCTATAAAATTCCATGCTGAAATAATAAAGCTATGAGGAAATGTGAATTCTATATTCTTTCAAATGTGAAAGAATATTTAAATCTAAGAAAATAATTTTATCTTAGAATTCTTAAGAAATGAAATAATTAAATATTTGAATGAATATTTTTATTTGAGCATTTTTTTTTCTTTCTTTCTTTCATTCTTCCAAGATAATTTGATTGTGGAAGTAATTTGTTGGGATTTTTTTTATTTTAACTATAACATTATTTGATTTTTTTTAACCAAATTTTTTCTTCAATAAAATGTCTTAATAATGTCCAATCTGTGCTAGGGGAATTTCTTATTCTAAAAGACTGTTGCTCCAATAAATTAAGGCAGAAATAAATGTAGCATGCATTCACAAAAAATTACAAATTCAGTTGTTTCCAATGTGAGCTCTTTTGTACAGTGAAAATTTTATTTTATCCCCTTATATGAAAGCTAAGCCAATAATTGCATTACCTAGAATACGTCAGAACAATTGCAGGACATTTTAAAATTAACTTTCTGAATTTATTTACAGACTATATGATATTGTCCAAATCTGATTCTCATAAGCAGTCAATTTTGATACAAATTCATGGTTTTCAGTGGCATAAATTGAAAAACTTGAACTGAAATATATTTGAAAATATTAATCAGAAAAATGAGCTATAAACAATAATTAAATTTACAGTTAAGTACTGGCCACCACAAATCATCTGACAGAGGCAGAAATTTTGCTGCACAAAATGATTGCTTTTAGCCAACGTTTGTTTGGCTCTGCCAGATCCAAAGAACTGCAAAGGAACAGGTATCAAAATAAAGAGAATTGGGAAGCCTTCTGAAGGGAACTATGATGTGAGTTAAATTAACAATTACCAGAATGTTATTTGACTTGTCTAAGAATGTTTTGACTGTTACTCTTCACCAAATCTTTATTTTATGGTCTCTCTTTTCCTAAATTCTTTTGTGAAGGTACATAAGCAAGATTTATATTGTTTGAATGATGCAATGAAGGTTTTATGTATTACACTCAAATGTTAAAAATATCCTACTTCATTCATACAGGACTGTATTTCAACTGATAGAGGCAGGAAATTGCAGTGGAATATTTTCTTTTATAATTTTTCGTTTATAATTAACTCCTAGATCAATCACCAGAAATCATAGCTACATTGCTGTTTCTGTCACTGGATATCAGAATGAGACAAGATTTTCAGCTACACTGCCTACAACTCCTGAAAACAAGTCCTTGAATGCAGTTTATTTATTAGGGATCACTGGGCTGAGCAAAAAGCCAGGACCCTGGACTGCACTGTATTGTACAGGTAAGTTTTAAAGCAGTTGTGGAGACTTAGAACTCTTAGTCTTAGTATTTTAATATTCTAACAACTTAAGCATTTTAAAAATTCTATTTATATGACTTTATAATACACTGTACTAAATGGATAAAAGTAATACACATAGCAGTAGAACCTGTATTTTTGTAAATGCACTTATTCATTTCAAATCTAGACTTTCTCCTGAACTGTTTAACACCTTTCTCTACTCGATCCTTCAGTGATTCAGGTAAAATTCTGTCAAAGTGCAGAATCGTTTATGAAATATTGAACTAATCTTTTTCTCTGGAGATTTGCTTTATTTGTTTCACTGAGTTACAGGGAACACAAAATAATTCTAAAATCTAGCTGTTAATAAAATGTTGAATTGGCCTTTTTATTTTATGTATTGTTTTATATATATTCTACCCTTACTTTTATTATTTCAGTAGGTTATGAGATTTTGCTAATTTTTCATTAACACCATTCTAACTTAATTTACTTTCTCTGCTTTATATTTCTGTGTGATGCAACATGTAATGCTCCTCAGTAGACTCAATTTTCAATAGTCAGTAGTAGCCTGACTATTTTTCCTAAGATGCTTGAATAACAAATTTTAAAAACGTTGCCAGCTACACATAGGTGAAATTGATGAATGTTAGCACTCCATTCTGTGATACAAAAATAGAAGCACCACCACAAAAAGTTCAGTAATTGGCAATCCTTCCTAACAGTGAAATGTCACATACTGTCATCATGTTCTTGAAAGTATCATTGTGTATAAAAAGGCAGCATGTTTACTGAAATATTAAACAATGAATAAAATAAAATTAATACGTTTTTTGTTTCCTTATGAAAATTAGTTATGCTTTATTTCCATGGCAACTATTCAGCATTTTTAAAGGGAACACTGTAAACAAAATATGTCAAGTGAAGTACTCAAGAACATTACTGATCAATTACAGTCATCTTCAAATTACAACCATTCAACATCTTTCTCATTTAACTGAAAGTCAGGTCTAAAGCAGATATTTCCTGGTATTGCATTACTGAAATATATGTGACATAAAACTTCTAGCACCCAAAACTGTTCGAGTCTTTTCAATCACACAAATGACTGATTCAAGCAATTTCTTACTGTTAAATGAAATTGTAAATCTGTTATTGATGAATGTGTCTCTCCAAAGATATTTCTCTCTTAAGGTTTTCAGCATAAAGACAAAACTAACCAAAGAAAATAACTTTCTCATTAACCAGTTAATTATGCCACATTATCTGAAGTATAACTGAATTGAAAACTCAAAAAATGCAAAACAGTTCTTTAATCTTAAGACATCTTTCAATATTGTTTATTGAGCAATTCGTAATTTATACTGGATTCTATTACCAAAATTAAACAAAACAACTAAGAAATAGTTGCATCCTATTTTTTTTTAGTATATGATTGATTTGTGGCTTGTGAAATTCATATGAAAGTTTTTTTGTTTAGTAAAGACTTTGACAATGTTTTCCCACTGAATTCTCCGAAGAAAAGTGTCCGCTTGGATGGGTGCACTGTTCCTTTGGTAAAAACTGCCTAGACGTCCATCCCCATGGAGCAGTGGTGAATGGAACTAAATCCTCTTGGCAACTGGTCACAAGCGGTGTTTTCCAGGGCTCAGTATGGGGGCCAGTCCTGATACCTATCTTCATAAATAATCTGGGCAAGAGGATTGAGAGCATTCTCAGTAAGTTTGCAGACAGAACTATGTTGGAAGGGAGTTTTGGTTTTTTACGGATCTGGAGAAGCTAAATCAGTGGGCTGATCCCAGTAGTATGAGGTTCCACAAGGCAAAGTGCCGAGTCCTGCACTTGGGTCACAACAACCACATTTAAGGCTGCAGTTTGGGAAAAGAATGGCTGTAAACAAACCTGGAGAAAGAGACAGACAGAGAGACAGACAGAGAGACAGACAGAGAGACAGACAGAGAGACAGACAGACCACCCCTGGATTTCTCAAGGAGACTTGGTTATTTATTTAGACGTCTGTTGTTTGAAGTGATGGTCTGAGTCTTGAGCCATTGAGAGTGGGTGAAAGCCCATGAACCCCAAATTTCAATGGGTTAATATGTGTTCCAGCTGGGTGGGAACACTCAGGTACCTCCCCTAGTGGGAGGAGCTTTTAGTCCTCTGGTAGGTGGTCTCAGAAATGAGTCTGGGGGCACTTCCAGGGTCTTTGATGGTTCATGACACCTTCTAAGAAATTACAATTTCCTCTCTTGTGAGCTTAGGTGAGCAAGTTATGCCCTGTCAGAAAGGATGAACACCCTCAAGTCTATGTGTGAATATGACTCTCCCCGGGGAGGGGGCAAGGGTGTAAGGGAGGACAACTGGCATGATAAAAAACACTACCCCACCTCCCAGGATCTGCCTCTTATAGTGGGCCATTTTTTTTGAGTCATTAATCATTGACATTTCATTCTTTCACAACCCTCACTACAAGAAAGACATCGTGGTGCTGAAGAGAAGGGTGCTCAGAGAAGGGCAAAAGAAGCTGTGAAGAATCTGGAGCACAAGTCACAGAGAGTGGCTGAGGGAGGTGAGGAAAAGGAGACCCAGGGGGCACCATATGGCTCTCTGCAATCACCTGAAAGGAGGTTGTAGTAAGGTGGGTGTGAGACATTTTGTCTATGTCACATACACTGCAATTTGCCCTGGAATTCTTTTTCCTGTATTTTTCAGAGAAAATGAGAATGTAATTATTTAAAAGTAATATAGGTTATGTTCTTAGGTGATGCTTGAGATTATAAGCATTTAAGTAAATTTCAACCATTTTTGGGTAAAGGGTTGCAGTCTTTAGCTGTGATCCCTACAAACATAACAATTCACTTCAGAAGGAACATAATTAACCCAGTAAGTATATTACCAGAAGAGTAAATGTTTCTCACTCAGTTAGGGCATTTCATCATCCAATATCTGTAAATTAAATAATATTTTTAATAAAATTATTTAGGATTGCCCCATATTATTTTATGATCTTATGTTACAGTATAGAAGATTGGTATCCTTCAAATTCTGTTCAAAAAATCAGAGAAAGAATAAACATTCGGCAAAAACCGAAATGCAAACATTAATAGAAAATTGCATAAAATTGACTCTGTTTTATAACTAAATATTGAAAGTGTGAGTACAAACCTAATCTAATTTTTATTGCTACATAAACTGTTACTAACTTTACACATAAGAACTTGACTTTGTTGAATGTTTTGTGTGTCACCTGTAAGACATTTCTCATGCATTATTAATTTCAGGAGCTATCAGGACGTTATAGGTGTAATCAATTGCAAATAAGATATAGAAAAACAATATGATTGATTTTTTTTTATTTTTAAATCTCACACTGTTTTGCATTTCTTGAAGGAACATGCTTATATGTGTGTGGGAAAACAGATTTAAACAAATAAAACATATAATGCAGGTTTTAAATGTGATGGAAGGTAAAGTAACAAATACCCTGTAATTCTTGGCATTAAACTCTCTTCAGAAAACCATGGGGGATCATTACAGATACAATAACTCCAGGGTGTGCCTTGTTGAGTGGGAAGCTTAATTGGCTCTGAGCAAAGAAGAGCCTGTAGGGATGTGAAGATGAAAACATTTGTGGGGCATATCTTGAAAATAGTCTCTTACAGCTCCCAGTCAGAGACAGAAGGAAACAATTGCTTCTTCATGCTCTTCTGTCAATAAAATACCTGGCTCTAAGCTGTCTTATGGCTTCCTTATATTCCCTTTTCCTGATGATAGTGTAAATGTGTGGGAGTTTTTTGAGTATACTTATAACTCAGAGATAATTTTTAGTCATAGAACCATGAAATATATCAAGTTAAAAGGGTCCCATAAGGATAATTGATTCTAAATCCATGCTTCTCATAAGGAGTACCTAACACGAAAGCATTGTCTAGATGCTCCTTGAGCTTTGACAGGGTGAGTGCCACAACTTACTCTGTGGAGAATAGATGCAGTCCCAGTTCTTGATACAGAAGCACTCCAACAGTTTCCTCTGTAAATCTCCAGACACAGCCATGTTCTGGCAGTCTTACTGGAAACCAGTTCCTGTAAAGGTAAGGTTGTCCAAGTAGCCACGTGTCCTAAAAGAACAGTAAGTTCAGACAGATGATTTCTGGCTTTCTTAAATGTTAAGTTCTCTTTCCAGGGTGTAGTGGTTTGAAAACAAAACAAGTGAGAGGTTCCAAGTCAGAAAATATAATTTAATAAGAAGAAAGGAAAAAAAAGTAGAATAAAATAAAATAAATGCAATAATACAAAAGACCACTGACAGAGTCAGAATACAACCTGAGCAGGGTGATGGAAGCAGTCCAGATGAGGTTGTCTTCCTGAAGCTGTGATCCCATAGACAGGTCTGGTAGCTCTGGTCCTCTGGGAATCCAGTGGCTAAGGGCTGCCCAAATCCCAGGTGAGAATGCCTGGCTCCTCCCCCCTGGGTGGAGCATCTCACAACGGGATGGTGAGTCATGCAGAAGAGTCTTTGATGGCCCATTAGCGAGAGATTGTTCCCGGAGGCAGTTATCTCTGAGTCATACAGCAAGGCACCTGATGGGCCATTAACAGAAGATAGTCCAGGGGGAGGGGTCTGGGAAACACTGCTTCAACAATTGGATTCAACAGTTCATGAAGATGGTGATAGAATATTTTTGCACATCCTATACTACAACCCTGGACACAGGGACTGTATTTTTCTTGCTATGTCCTTGGCTGCCAAACCCAACAAACTAATCTCTGAACTACACCTGCAGTTGCAACAAAGACACATACTGATGTTCCCCAAAGTTAACTCTATTTATAAGCCTCTCTAGGCACTTATCTGCAAAGAGGATGATCAAGGATATGCTTCTTGGATTTCCTCTTTGAACTTTTCTTTTTTTTTCAGTGTCCAGTAGCACTGGTGAGGACGCATTCTCATTCCTCATCTATGACCTACATTTTGACTCTCATACATTTAAAGAGCTATTGTAAATTTGGCTCTCTGGAAAACTGAAAGCCCAAGTCAAAAACTGAGTTTGAGAAAAGTTTTTAACAGTTCCAAACAACTTCCAGTAGCCCTAATTCATAAATAAAATCAACAAAAGAATGTTGAAGGTTCTCACATTTCAGAAAATCTTGTTCCTTTTCTCTAAAATATTGAAAGCTTACAGGATATCAATAGTCTTACAACTACATCAAATGCAGAAGGTACTATAAGAAGTGTTTCTTCATATACTCCTACAAATCTCTGAGGAATTTGAGAGATTTCCTTGACTTATGAGTCTTTAAGTCTCTGGATAAAATATCAAATAAAATGCAGAGATACAGTTTATGAATGCAGAGATACAGTTTATGAAAGATTGAGAAGGGTTATAAAATTTGATTTACTGTAAATAATTCATGATGCCCTTTGCAGCACTGTGAAATCCTTTTTGGCAGTTCCAGTTTTGGTTATAAATACTCATGCAATGAATACAGAACAGGATTATATTACACAGACAACAAGTTTCCTAACTGATTGTACATGTGTACTAGTGATATGTGTTTATTAAGAGATGTAGGAAACATTCCACTTGAATGTATTTTGAAATTAAGTAACAACAAATAAGGAATGAAATTGAAAATAATGTTGTATTAAGTTCTGTGAAGCCCTCAAATTATGAATCAGTTGCAGAGTTTCTTAGTTCTGAAAATTCTCAACTATTTTTATTACATATTTTTACAAGGCTTTTTACTGTGAAATATGCTTTGTGCCTGCATAAGAAATTATAATCTTTGCATATTTTTCCAGAAAAGGACTTAATAAATAAATTTCTAAAAAATCTCAACTTTATATTTGATCTCGTAGACAGTGTTGAACTACTGGAAAACACAAAATTGTTGTGAAAATTCAGAAACCAGAAACTGCTCCTTGTGGAATATATCTACCATGTTTTTGCACCTTGTGCTTCTTCTTAAAAGTTAATACTATGGACTCTTTGTCTTGTAACTTGTGATGTACTTGTACTATTGCTAAAAAAACCCAAAACAACAAAAAAGTAGAAAAGCCTACCTTTCTTGTCTTCATTTGTCCGTCAAAATTAAATAAAATTTGGAATTAAAAATGAAAAGTTTACAGACAACAAAGCATAAAACCCCCAACAACTTGAGGGCATATTAGGATATAGGAAATTAGAAAACTTTCATGAACTACTGAAAAATGACTTCTAGCTCCACTGCCTTCTGTAGGGTTAATGTTTGATGTTATTTACTAAGTGCTAATTTAGGCAGATATTCTGAATCATCCTCTAGGGGATCCTATCATACTTTGGTATCTAATTTGGGTCCCTGTTGTTCAGGGATGTGGTTGGGATTTTTTGTTTGTTTGTTTTTGGTTTTGCATGTTTTTGTGGGGTTTTTTGTTTGTTTTTCTTTGTTGTTGTTGTTGTTTGGGGTTTTTTGAGGTCTTGCATATGTGACAGCAGTTGATATGAATGAAGACTGAGGACACTGCTCTGCTAAATTTTTACACAGAGTTTCCTTCACCTTAGACTTCCCTAGATTCACCTGGAGGCATTGTCCCGAAGAGCAGTGGTAGTCAATCTAGTAAGGGTACTGTGATAAAGTTTAGCGTACATCTGCAGCCCTGCAGCCTTTGTAAGATGGAACCTTGGTGCTATCACCATTGGCATTTGCACAAGGAACAGGAAAACTTGTCTATCTCAGTCTGAGTGCATTTAGCTTTTCCCAGAGGAAATACCAATGCATCTACTCTATATATATGCAAACATACATGCATAGGTACATATACTGGAGTGGATGCTTTCTATGCTCTGGCCATCACAGTAACACCCTCTGTCTCTGCAAGCTCTGCTGTAAACCCCCTGCCTCTGAAGCTCAGTGTTCTGGGTGCCACAGGGGATCTAAGGACCTGTTCAGATGTATCTCTGCAGAAGGACTTTTGTTCCAATTTATGAAAAAAAAAAAAAAAAGGCAAACCGATGATAGAAAGCTATAGGAAAGAAGGCAGAAGGATAAGAAAGGTAAAAGATTTGGATAAGGTTAGGAGTGTTGAGAGAGACAGACAGCTATTAGCTCAAGGACTCCCGACAGAAGCACCAGTGTGGAAAAATGTACAATCCTACTGGAAAACTAAACCAGAACAGGGGGGCTAGTTGGTGTCTAGCTGTGTGGTTGCTGCATCTCCAGGCCTGCACCATAAATATCACCACTGATATCTCGATAGGGAACGATGGCAACCCAACAGCAGTAGGAATCATTTCAATAAATGATGTCTACATGGCCAAGAATGATCTTTAGGTACCTTTGGGCACAAGAATGATCAGTCTTTTGTGCATGGTAGGCAGCTAATAATTGTTTTATATCCTTAAGTTCTGCTGGCAGGGTCTCTTTGCACCTGGCTAATTATGCCCTGACAAACTGAACCAGAAGAGGGGAGGTAACATTTCAATGTAGTAAAAATGTCAGGTTTATAGGGAGGAGAATACGAAAGAGGAATACGAGAATACCATAGTTTCTGGTGGCATGGGATTTTTTTTTTTAACTTTATTGTAACTGGTCCCCTTTAATATCAGAAGAACAAAAGAAAAATTAGCAAATAGAACAGATGCTGAGGTAGGGACTAGTACTGAGTCTTTACAGTCTTTACAGACAATAGTCTTAAGTACCATTTTTTCCCTTCTTCCCATTTCTTTTTAGCATTCTTTTCGTTCTAGAAATGTTTGCAGTTTCTGAAGCCCCAAAATTTTAAGGGTGAGCAGAGAAGCCTTATATATTGTAGAAAAAAAAATTCTGGTGAAAGAAGAGAATAATCTAAGCTTTACCTATCTGGTTGTAATTTCATACTTTAAAAGTGTTATGCATTGAGGTTGCATACAAAGGATACTTATTTCTAGACCACATGCAGAACTCAGGTTTATGTAGGTAAAAATTCTTTTCTTTCTTTTATAAGAAAGAAGGCTGTGTGAAGGTGAAATAACTTTTTTTCTCAGTATTCTTACCTTGTTTTCAAGGGTGATTCTTTTCTGGTGCAAAAATGTCACATATAGTACAGTTAAAATGTAACATGAAATTATGTCATTTCAGCTTCAACTAGACAGCTGAATGAAGAGTACTTTTCAAA
>VZDJ01006585.1:10053530-10143289 GCA_008694505.1 Cyanoderma ruficeps | reverse complement strand
AAAATAAAATAAAATAAAATAAAATCCTTAAATTTTGGTAACTTTGGTTGTTTCCAAGTATAAAGCTTCAGATACTCTGTAGAACTAATGCTCAGTTTCTTCATAGAATAAATAATGATTTCTGAAAATCTTAGTTTTATATTAGTGATCATCAAAAATCCTAGATGAGAATTGCATATGCAAAAGTTTTGTAATGTCTTACTGTGCCTGAAAACTACACAAACATTCCAGAGATGTCAAAATCTTTAGAAAGATAATAAAAATATCATTAAACCTCGAGTCTTCCACTTAAGGAAATAAAACCCTCAAACTCTTACTTTAACCTTCTGTCAATACACAATGACTTTTCAATTACCAGAAAATAATACTGATTTTAAAATTGATGTTTTTCCTAATTTTATTTACTAAATGAAATTAAACTAAAAAAATGTTGTGGTGTTTTGACCATGACTGGATGCTAAGTGCTGACCAAGGCAGCACTCTCATTCCTCTCCTCAGCTGGACAGGGGAGAGAAAATATAACAAAAGGCCCAAGAGCTAAGTGTAGGGAAAGCTCACTTGCCAGTTACTGCCATGGGCAAAACAGATTTGAGTTGGGGACATTTAACCAGTCAAAATCAGAACAGGACAATAACAAGTAAAACAAAAGCACCCCCCTTCTCCACCAACCTTAGGTTTGCACAATTCTTTCTCTTATATATTCTCACTCCTGTCTTTTGTGGCTGTAATTACTTCTGTGCAAAAAAACTTCCCCTCCCCCCAAATATGTTATCACAGAGTCAGTGTCACGATTTCTGATGTCCTCAGCCTTGGCCAGTGTCAGGTCCATCCTAGAGACAACTGACATTGTCCTTGTTGGATCTGTGCCAAACTTCTGGCAGCTTTCCAGAGACACGTCCTATAGCCTTCTCACTGCCAGAACCTGGCCACATAAATCCAACACAAGTGGCTCCTAAAATAACACAAGTAGATCAGATCCTAACCCTTAAATTTTCAAGGTATCTTTGCTTCGCATAAGACCTGATTTTTTATCTTTGTGGCAAAAGTGTTTCTTCCATATTTTATTCTACTTCTTTAGTGGTACCACACATATATATATTTTTAAAAGTCAGCAATCAATTACCATTTAGGAATTATAAGCCTAAATAATAATACTTTACTTTTCAATCCAAATAAGGCAGTTTTTTATAAATTTAATTAATAAATAAAAGCCAAGCACCTGGGGACGAATAACCTTATGCAACAGTACAAGCTGGGTGTCAAATGACTGTGATGGAACCTTGTGACCCATGTCTATCAGCTTCCTTGGTTGCATTCCCTTCTGTTTGTTCGGGGTTTTTTGGTTTTTTTTTACTGGAAGGATGGTCAAACACTTGCACAGGTTGCACAGAGATGCTGTGCAGTCTCCAACCTCCAAGATGTTCCAAATCTGTCTGGATGTGGCCCTCAAAAATCTGTTCTGGTTGTCTCTGATTTGTTAGGAGCAGGTTGGATTAGGAAGACTTCAGAAGTCCTTTCAAATCTTAGTGATTCTGTGCTTCTTTGTGTTTTTGTGGTCCTGTTATTTTATGAAAAAAATAAATTAATGTTGATATGAAGAGAAAAAACGCCAAAAACAAAAAGCCCAACAAAACTATAGAACTTGTTACACAAGAATCATCTTTATTAAGGACACTTCCCTGTCTGATCATCCAGGAGCCACTCTGGCAGTCATTTTGCACCATCTGACTGAAGCTGCTCTGCCACTACACGCCCCACATTCACATGATCAGACCATGTTTCCTTAACAACTTGACCCTCAGTTTCCCATAGCAGAGCCTCAGAAGCCCAGATCCTTTAAATAATTTGATTATGGAGCAATAACTAGATAAAAAATAACGAAATATCAGCTTGAGCTGAGTGCCTCTGGGAAGGGACCCCAAACAAAGGAACCCCCAGGCTTTGTCTAAGTGCAGTAAAAGTAGGGTGGATGGGTGGGTTTAAAGACGGTGTTTTAACATAATTTTGCTTCCTACTTTCATAACTCTTAATATAGAATATTGTGTGTGTTGTGTTTTCCCTTTAAATGCTGTAAATGATGGTCTTGTTTCTTACTGCATTACAGGAATATCTAAATGGGTGTTGACATATACCAAACATTTGACTGTATGTCTCCCTTCCTTATATTGATGTTAAATTTTTGTCATGCAAGATCGAAGTGTCCTTGTAAAGTGTCATTAGATTACTTTTCTAGAATCCCAGAGTATCCATGATCTGTTCCTCCCATCAGTCCATTCCTCTAAGGATTAAAGAAACAGCAGGGATGGGTACTGGGTTTGCCCTGAAGAAAAGAATAAAATTCTCCACCCAGCGAAGTGTGCTATCGATTAACCTTTTGGATATTTTCACAGGTTCCATTTAATATATTGGGTGAAATTCAGGCTCTCAAAACAAATATCCTTGGATTATGAGTCTTGTCATGGCTATGTCTTTGAACTTGGAGACTGAAAAGTAAAACTCTGGTGCTGAAAATTCTCTTGTTCCTCAACCACTTTTTTAACATTCAAGGCCCTGCAGCTCATTTGCCCTGGAAATTCATATTTACATATGCATAGCATATGTGATTCAATGAATGCTGAAACATAAACTACAGCATAGACATACCACTATATCACTGTGAGAGCTTATAGCTCTCTCTGAACTGGCATTCAGAACTGGTTGATGAGCAAGTAGCATAACACCAAAGCAGTAGATTCGAGCAAGAAATGCATTAGAGAGTAAACTAAGACAGATGGATCACCTATTGCTTAAAGAAACACAAAACACACACATACACACACACATATATTTGCATTTATTTTTTTTCCTATTTGAAATGTCTAAACAGCTGTCTTTAGTGCTGTACATTAGCTAAATAGCTGTTTGTATTCAAATATACTGATCTGTGATTAAAATGTATTCCCCCAAGAGACTACAGAGGGTATTATTACCTGTGTTTTCCTCTAAATTGAGAGAAAAAAAACCCCCACTCAAAATCATAGATTTAGCTCCTTAATCTATTCAGTAAGGCAAGATGAAACTCAAAAATACGCATCTGAATTAGACAGCATGTATTTTCTCTACTCTCACTTTAGCTCCTATGGAGTCATCCTTTCTATATCTCATCTTTAGGTCCAACACACTTTCCCACATGGAGCTCAAAATACCCTTTGGTCATGGAATGGTATCATACTGCATGTGCTCCCAATAGGGCATATTTCTGTTCACTACTATTGTTTTTATATCCGTTCACAGGAGGTATGGTACCCATCTCTACAGCTACAGAAAGACCACACTCTATTGCATCTATAGATTAATGATTAGAGAAACACTTACAACACTTCCCATTAGTGATACAAGATTTGGAATTAAAAGAAATTATTAGTTTCTTGTAGATTGAGACAAGAGTGACAGGTAACTCAGGGGCCAAGGGACTGGGATGTGACTGGAGGCCATACAGAGGTAAGCAGCACTTTTCTGGGACAGGGAATCTTGTTCTGGCTCCGGTACATAAGCCCAACACAATACCGTGCAAGCAGAGGAATGAGGTTGAGAAACAGACATGAAGTGTGTGTGGGGTCAAAATCATCAGAGAACCACAAAGGCCTCCAACCCATTTCCAGAAAAGTCTAAGAGAACAGTCTGTGCAAAATAACAAGTTTACATAGAAAGTGAGAAACTTATCTCCAGGGTAGGGAAAACTCATCTTTCAAAAGGTACCTCTGTGAAGCCTGGAGGCATGTGTGCGCCAGGACCCCGGGCACCCCATCAATGCTGGTGCCAGGATTAGTGATGTCTCTTTATTCCTTTCTTCCTTTATTTTCTCCCTATCTTTAACCCATTTCCCTCTCTCTCTCCCTTTTCACCCTCCTCTAAGGCAGTGTCTGATGCTGCTAACCGACCAGCTCGTTCAGCAGTCCACATATAAGGGGTACAACCTTTTCGGTGGGTCTGAACCTCGAGCCGAAATGTGGACGGTGTGGAAGAAAAGGAGGAATCTCATGGGGTTTCACTAGGCTTTATTCCTCCCAGAGGGCTGCCCATGTGCAGAGTCAGGTCTGGGCTTCAGGTTACAGGTTAAATACCAGAGACACAGACAGAGCAGGGGAAAGTCTAGAACCAATCCAGTGAGGGGGAGGGAGTGACCAAGAACTGGGGATAATTAGCAGAACAATATATGGATAGAAAGGGGAGTGGGAAATTCGAGAACTTGTCCAATCATCCTGAACTGGAACTTTTCAGGCTTTAGGGCAGGATGGCAGTGTGATTGACAGGACCCACCACCAGGGAAAGACCACAGGGGGTTTGGGCATGGGGGTGTAGAAACAAACCATTATAAAACAGATAACAAAACATACAGAATTTTGGGAAACCCAAAATGTGCACCACAACACTCCTCTCTTATCCAAACCCCACTATTGTCTGCTTATATGAGAAGATAAGGGACTAATATACAAATTTCCATGCCAAGTATATTATTTATTAAAAAAGCTTTTGTGGACCCCCTGGCTTTTGTTGTTTCTTTTGACCATGAGCATCTATGAAACTTCCATGCTGTCTTCCCCTTAAGGATGGAATATCACACCTGGTTTAAAAATTTTAGGCCCCTAAGATATTTAAGAACAGATCAAATATGGGTTATAAGAGGAAATGCAAATGGACAAAGTAATGTAAGCAATATGTGGCAAATTAGAGTAGAATTTTGGTGTGGGAAAACCTTGAAATTTTAAGTTGCTTTGAAAGAATTGGTGACCGGTTCGGTTTTCCAGCAATTGTTAAAGACTTCAGTCTTTAAATAAAGCAAAAATCACATCCACATATGGGTTGAAATACATATGATGCTGTTCATACTTTGAAAACAAACAAATGGACAAGAATGCAAAACTGAAGTAAATGTGCAGTTCTGAACACACACTGATATTGCTCTTTCCTGATCCATCTCTGTTATTTCAGTAGTTTAGGTTTCGAGCTGGATTACTTTTAGAAGCTGACTACGAAATATTCTAAGCCTCACCTCAGAAAAGCAAACCATTTCTTGTTGTATTTCGCATCCCTTTTTTGGTTGGTTGGTTTTATTTCATTCCAGCTGGTGGCTGTTTGGTGGCTGTCAATTTAGTAATTGAAGTAATACTTGAAAAAGTACTTATCATTTTAGGCAAGCATGTACCCTAAGCTTAAGTGATCTAAACTCAGTTTGTGAAAATGCTCTAATAGTATGATTATGGTAGGTAAGTTAGCAAATGAGTTTATATCAGAAAATTGTACTTCTATGATAGTACAATCACCCTCTCCATCAGTTAAAACTTCATCATTTTAGGACATTCAAATGTGGAAACACTGAAGAAAATTCAAGCAGTGATGTAGGAAAGTCACAGATTTTCTTCCTCCCCCCAGCATTAGTAGAAAAGTCATAAACAGACTGAAAGTTCCAAGAGACCTTCAATAGCATTTTTCTCTTCCAGAGAGTTCAGTCACTTACAACCGTACTTTAAAAACAGTGGAAAGGTGACAAATATGCTTTAAAGTCTGGTGTCAAGTTGAACTGAGAATAAATGAACTGTTTCCTTTTTCCTCTCCCTTTGATTCTCACCTCTAGGCTAGATCTGCTGCAGATAAGTGCTTCAGTGCAGGTAATCTCTTAATTGCTGTAATTAAACTAAATCAAAAAATGTTAACAGCCTAATAATTCTTGTTAGTTTTAAATATAGAAAGGACAGGTTCTCATTACCTTTTTGTTCTGACATACACACAAGGTCTTACTGTGATGATCAAGGGTTAAAATAAAGCAGAAATATCTGTTGTTTATACCTGATTTTAAATTCACAGAAACATTAGGATTCACAGAGTCATTAGGACCCCTGGAGTTTGTCTAGTCCAAGCTGCTCCTGTACAAAGCAGGGTCAGCTGGAACAGGTTTTTGAGGGCCATATTCACTCAGGTTTGTAATACCTCCAAGGCTGCAGACTCCGCGGCCTCCCTGTGCAACCTGTGCAAGTGACTGACTCGTGTTCTGTCCGTGGGCACCACTGACAAGAGTTTGGTTTCATCTTCTTCGTTCCCTCCTTCCTATCAGATATTCATCCACATTGACAAGTTCCCTGTGAGCCAGTCCTCTCCTCTGGGGGGAAGACTCTCCAGCTGCAAGTCCCAACTCTCTGAACCTTCTTCTGTATGTCAGATGTTCCAGGGTCTGAATCATCTCTGTAGACCTGCTCCAGGCTATCCCCAATGTGCCCTGTTTGTCTTGGACTGAAGAGCCCAGAACTGGGGTTGATGTTCCAGCTCTAGTGCTTAGCACAGGTGAAAGACCACCTCCCTTGGCTTGCTGGCAACACTGCTAACGCAGCCCAGGAGGCTGATGGATTTCTGTGCCACATGGTATGAAAAAAACCCAGAGTAATCTTGTTCAGGAAATAGTGTTTGACTTTGTATTTCGAGAGGTAGATAGTATCATGGGTATGTTTTTCTTTGTATAAGTTTGCTGGTGCTGGATAACCATTTGTATGTTTGAGTTCATTAAGGTGTCCATGAAGATTTTTTTTATGTAACTGATTTTGGGTTTGTGTTGTTTTTTTTTTTCTTTAATCTTTGATTTCTATGTAAAAGGATTTAAGCTCCATTTAGAGAGATTAGTCTGGTGATTAGAGAAGAGATCACAGACAACTGTGGTTTCCATCATCAGATACTGCATAGATATTGAAGAGTTAAAATCATTAAATTATTCATTTGATTTTGTAAGTCATTCTTTCTTTATCTGTAGAAGAATTGTGTTTCTTTATAACTATTTAAATGAATTTTAAAATATTCTCTTGAGCCTTAATCAATGTCTAATCTGGAATTCCCATTGACTTTGAAAGTAAAAGATTCAGATTCAAACTGTGTAGGAAAAAGAGGTACATTTCAGACTAGAAGTTCTGAAAATTGGCAATAATTAAAAAACGTATCAACAGATGACTTTTGAATTATTCAAGTAAATCAAAGGGTAAATCAAAAGCTGACTTCCAGCTCCTGTATTATTCTCAGCTGTGAGTGTCTTTCACAGAATCAGAGCTTCCATCACCCTTTTTGCACTGTGAGTGCAAAGAACAAACCAAGACTTGCAGAGAGAAATCAGGGCAAAGCTTTCTGTTGATCTTTAATTGCTTTAAGAGCCTTTGTGAAGCCATGCAGCACAGTGTGCATCTGACAAAAAGTTATGGAGCAAAGGCAGGTCACTCTTCAGTTCTAGTACATCATCTCTAAACTGGATACATCAGGAAAAATTGCAGTATATAAATAGCATTGTCTATCACAGTATATCAGTGCATTAATCTTCCAGTAAAAAAAATTCTGATATAAACTTTTTTGGTAACTGGCAACTCTAAGCACGGCATACATTCTTGTGAAAAGTGGTCTTTAAGTACTTTTAGTACTTTAAGTGGTCTTTAGTGGAAAGAATTCTTGTGAAAAGTGGTCTTTAAGTACTTTAAGTACTTTTAAAAAGTATTATTTCACCTACTAGAATGACAGCCACCAAAATATAAAAGCTAGATTGAAAAAAATAAAAAGGGATGGGAAATATAACATAAAATATTTGTCATTCTTGAGGTAGGGTTTAGAAAATTTCTTATTCAGCTTCTAACAATAATCTAGTTCAACACCCAAGCTACTGAAACAACAGTGATGAATAAGTAAAGAGAGATATCAATGTGTATTCAGAGTCAGGTATATACTTCAGCATTCTTGTCTGCTTATTTGTTCTCAGAATATGAACTGCAACATTGTTAAACAAACAATGTTGAAAATAATGCATAATCACATGCAAAGTTTAAGCTTTTCACTTGGGAAATATACTTAAAACATTGCAATTTCAATAAAACTCTTGTCAAGAAATGGATTGTACTTTGGTTTTTGTCCTAGCCTCAGCAGGTAAAATCCCACTATCAAGGCCAAAGTCTATCAAGATTCCTGATTTAAACGAGGTATGCACCTAGTGTTTGAATTATCTACTAGTACAACTGTAGTAGTAGATTGTACAGTTCATTACTGCTTTATGTCTAATTTCCTGAGAAGTTTGACACTTAGCCATAATAATCTAATAGTATTATACAATATGAAGTAAGAAGATTAAATCATATAAAGCAAAAGTAGGAACCTCTGGGAAATGATGTGAATGTATTTTAAGGTACTAAAATTGGATGCATCTGGAAGTACCAAAATATGAGATACTACAGAAAATCAGTGCAATTCCTAATAGAGACACTTCAAAGGAGCAGCACCCATTTTGGCAGAAAACAGGAGTTGTTCTATGATAACTTAACCCTATAGAGCAATTCACAAACTCACTTTTAGCATGGGCCCTTATTTTTTATACAGCTATTTTCTAGAATCAAAGGCTCTTTGGGGAGAACATCCTAAAGAAAAAATGAAGGAAAGGCTCATAACTCTGATACATGAGCTCTCTTGCCAACTCTGTGGGGCACTCATGAACTAAGCCAAGAATACACAATTTCTCTTACAGAATTTTTTCCTGCCTCCTTTCATGAAACCACAAGAAGTTGCTTTCTCTTAATCTTTTTCAGGGATTTCACAGAGGATGCAAACTGTCTTCAGCTCTTTTACGGGCTTTAGCAGACTGTCATCTGGTGCTGCACAAGGCTGGCAGCACACTGGATGTTTTATGAAAAATAGAAGAAACAGGTATCTGCTCTGTGCAGTTAATAGCTTAAATGTATACAGTCAGAGAAATCTTGCTGTAAAGGTTTTAGAAAAAAAAAACCAAAACAACTATTATTTCCCCATTAAATATTACCTCTCCTCTTCAGAATTCCTCAGTAAACAGTATTTTACCCAACTTTACTTTAACATTCAACCTAGTTTACTAAGAAGATACAAATGAGGTTCATGCTCATTTGTCAAAAAAATGCTATTTTTTTCTGGGTAGGAGTTGATCATATGTCAGAGTTTCCTGTTTGTAATACTAATTATCTCAATGTTTTGCCCTTCTGTATATATGTTGACAACACCAATGATATGATAAATTTCTAGGAGACAGGAAACCTAGGCAGAGGCTGTAAAAAGGAAAAAAGTGTCAGAGAGGATTAAAGGGACTGGTATGCCAAAGAAAGAACAAGGAAAAGGTCAAGAAATTGAATAAGAAAATCAGATAACAAAAGAGATAAAGGGAGAGGAAAAAAACCCCACAACTGTAAACTTTGTTTGGTGAAATACATAGGGGCAGTCTCCCAGGGGATCCTACTGACAATCTCCCTGATTAGCTGGAAGTCTGTCTTCCTAAAGTTCAAGAGCCTGACTTTACTCCTTTTCTGACCTATATTTCTCAAGACTGTGACCTCCACCAATCCATGATTGTTGCAGCCTGAGCTATCTCAAGTCTTGACATTGTCAATTAGCTCTCTTAAGTTAGTGACCATCAAATCTAGTACTGTGTTCTCTCTGGAAAGGCTGACTACCACCTGCCTTAAGAAATTATCCCCCATGCCACAAAGTTGTATTTTCCCTCAGTCTCTGATATTTATCCAAAGACTTTCTACCTGCTCATGGCTCTTCTCCATAGACAGCTCTTCATAGTTGATCCCCATCTTAACGTAGCTGGCAACTCCTCCTTCTTTCCTTCCTTTCCTGTCTCTTCTCAACAGGCTGTAGCCATTGGTAACCACACTCCAATCATGGGATTCAACCTGCCAAGTTTCAGTAACTGCTACAAGATCATAGTGTTCTAGCAGCATAGTGTCTTCCACTCCTGTTTTTTTCTGCAGGATAGGCAAAACAAAAACTCCAAAACCTCATGCACGGACTTTAAGAGAAAAAAAAAAAAAAGCCTTGTGTTTCTACAGTTAAATGTCAATATAATGAAAACTGAACAAACTTCTGCCCTGGTTTGTCTCCAAATTATCTCCTGAAAAATCCTCAATATTGGCTTTTAGTTTGAGTTATTACAGTTTGGAAAGCTATTGTGGTTGGTGGTTTTCTGTTTGGGGTTTTTTTTTAATATACTTGCTTTTTGTGTGGAGTTTTTTTGTTTGGTTGTTTTTTTGTTTTGTTTTTTGTTTGTTTGGTTGGTGTTTTTTTTCATTTTCATTGCTATGAATGTACAACATTCACTTAACGTTTTAAATATCTTCCTCTTTTGGCAGTTAGAGGTTCAAGCAACAAAGGTAGTACTACACCAAGTAGCAATTACTGTGCTTCAGTAAACCTTCTCTAACTTAGTAAGTTCTAGTTCTGGACTATTTCCAAGCTTTTATCATGAAGAAATTGGTATGGATCCATGTAACAGGATAAAAAAAGGTATTACAAGGTTTTTCAGTTCCATCTAGTGGTAAGAAGAGGTATATGTATCAAAGCATCACAGTCTCAGTAATAACAGTGATAGAAAGGTTAGCAAAAATATTGCACATCAAATGGATGAAAAATGTATAATTTAAGAAAAAAGTTATACTAATAAAGAAGTCAAACACTTTTTTTTCTGTTCAATATTTTCTGTATGAGGGAAAACAGATTTTGATATCTAGGACCCCAATCATTTTACAGGAATGAAGGTGCAGCTTTTAAAAGCTTGGTAAGCAAGTACATTGTCTGTTGCAGTCATGCAGCATGTCTGTCCAAAACTTATTTTCTGGTAATAACCAACGAAATAAAAATAATTAATCCCTCTTTTTGCTTTCACTGGCCTTCAAATATGGTGATGCTGTTTGACTTTATATTGCAGATTCATGCAATTTCAGTATAGGGCATGCAGACTGCTCAAAATAATAAAGGCAAATTAAACTGCGAGATTGTTCATTTTGTATTGTAAACAAATATATAGCCTTTGCAGTGATTTTTGGGTTGTTTTTTCCTGTAACTTTACCTAAGAAGTATTTAATTTATCTATAAAGCCATTATATTTCCATTAATATTCACTGTTTTCACCCTCTGTAATTAAAAGCAAATAGAAGAAGAAAAATGTTAGCCGTGTTTGCTTCATGGCTGAGATAAGAACATTGTAGGGAACATGTGACATCATAGATCATGAGAACAAGCAGAAACATAAAGTGATCATGTACTGCCAAATTAAATTAAAAGCTGAGGCTGCACTGAGCAAAACCAAAATATCCTTCAGGAACAATGAAGTATAGATTTTTCCTTTCATGGGTGATCTGACAAAACCACAGATTTATCCATTTTCTATCTTCTTTGTTGAGCTACCTTTCCAAATTAAAAGAAAAAAAAATAAAACAAACCCCCCCCCACATTTAATCATTAAACAAATCATGATATTAAGTAGATTTACAGATGTGATTTTTACAAATAAAGAGTATTTTTTTTTTCTGCAGTGGTACAAACTGGACTGGGAGAGATAACCGAGGTGGGGTGGGGGGGGGGGAGGGGGCTGGGAAATGGACAACAACAAGTTATCAAAACCAAGCCAGGATATACGATATGAAATAAAATAGATGAGTTTTAGTCTTTTGCCAGTCAGTTGAGACCCTGATTGCAAAAGCTCTGTTCACCTAGCAGTTATCTGTTTTCTATAATCATTATCATCATCATTTGTTCAGATGAGCTCTTTCAGACACCAGCCGGAGCAGACCACTTCTGAGAAAAAGATATACATAAACATGGGCATGCTGGAAAGAGTCCAGCAAAGGGCCACAGACATTAAGACTCTGGAGCATCTTTCCTATGAGAAAAGCTGAGAGAGCTAAGACTGTTTAGCCTTGAGAAGTGAAGACTCTGGGCATTTCATTAATATATTTAAATTCCTGAAGGGAGGGTGCAAAGAAGACGGAGGCAGTCTCTCCTCAGTTGTGTCAAGTGACAGAAAAAGAGGCAATGGGCACAATCAGAAACACAGAAGACTCCACCTAAAGGTCAGGGAGCACTTTTTTACTGTGGGGATGACAACTCTGGTACAGTCTGCTCAGGGAAGTTGTGAAGTCTCAATCCTTCATTGTATTCAAAAGCTGTCTGGGCATGGTCCTGGGCAAGCAGCTATAGGTGGCTCTGCTTGAACAAGAAGATCTGACCAGGTGGTGACTTTCAGTGGTCCCTTGCAACCTCAATCAATCTGTGATTCTGTGAAAGCAAAAAATATCAGAAGAATATCAGAATGGGCCTTCAACTTTATGTAGTAAATCATTATTACTTATTATTGGCAGGTAAACATATGTAGGTATATATATACCACACAGCTTTAGTCATATAACCACATGTCAAAATGGCAATTATTAAAGCATCTGAAATGTCTTACAGTCATGCCGTCCATCTGCCTGTTGCTAAAACAGAAATATGACAGAGTGTGGAAGAACTAAACCTCAGATAAATATATTACATTTAATTCTTTTTTTTTTCTTTTTGTCTACCTAGTATTAGCCAACAGTGGGAGTTTTACCATTAAAAAGGTTTCCACTGCTTAATAGACCTTATTGAAACAAAAGTTTTCTTTGAAATTGTTCTTGTTTTATTTTACTTCACTAAATTTTAGTCTGTTTCTTTAAGACAAACTCTCTATTATTATGGAGTAATGTTATTTATTTTTCTGTTAATGTTATAAAAACATGTTAATATTATAATTATGCACTGGGGATCTTTTCTGTTCAATGAAGCAGTTGTAAACATATTTAGTTTTATTGAAGTTACTTAATCACCTTTTAGTTATCAGTTTTTGTCTATCCTTCTGAAAACCATTTCAGTTATTTGAAGAGTTCTTTCCAATTTGCCTTCATTGTCCCTTGATAATGAGAGATTTGGAAATTAATAAAATAAGACTTCTTTTTTTCCCCCTTTGATTGGCAGTTTATTTCACTTTGTCAATGTTCTCAGTAGTGGAGGACATAGCAGAATTTGTCTCAAGTCTGTAGATACAAGCCCTCCAGAGGTACCAGGGTGCATTTAGATAAACAGGCTCAGGCAGTTAAGCATTTGTTATGTCTTTATTTTTATCTGGCTTGATAACAGCAAACACAGAATGGAAATGGTGCTGCCATGTTAGAGCCTGCTCTAATAAAGCCTCTGATTTTTTCCCCTTTTTTACATTAGAATGATTTTGTTATGGTCTTTCAGCCACTTCACAGAGACTTTTAGACTCATGATTGTACATGTTTGAAACTCAGCATTAAACATCTGAGGGATCCATTCTGTCACCCTTTCTTAGGCCCCAAACATACTTGTTTACACAGGTGAGTATACTCCATAGGTGTATATACTCCATAGGTGGGAGTAAAGATGCCCTGAAAATGGTTACATATATGTACAGTTATATGAATGCATACTTGCATGGTGGTTATATATACCTAAGGACTCAATGTCACATGAAGAGAATTAATGAAAAACGAAAGAATGATAAATCTTGTACTTTACCAGATGTGTACACCTGGTGGGCTAACACAATGCTTGATCTACCAAAACCATGGCATATGGAACTGCACAATGCCCACTGTATAAGAAGGAAAACCAGAATTCCACCAGCGCCAGTGCCTTGCCAACTCAGTCATGTCAACTGGAACATTGGGGTCCCTGACCAATATGGACCACCAGAGAGACCCCCAGGACAGAAGAATGCATGCTTATAGGGGAGGGGAATTTCCCCTATGTTCATAATTTTTGGGGAAATGATTATCATGTGTATGTTTAGTCCAGGACAATCAATGAATATGTATGTAGAATACACTCACATCTCTCTTTGCAACCCTTGACTTCTGCTCCTAAATTTTCAGTGAGATTCAACAGAATGTTGCACATCCCTGTTATAAAAAATATTTGTGTTTCAAAACTTTCTGGCCACATACAGGAAAGAATCAAGCATCTAAAGAAACATCTTGATTTTAAATGCTTTTTTTCTGTCTCTTCATTTTCTAGTTTTACTTGACAAAAGTATTAACAAACAATTCATAAACTTCAAATTATCCTCCAAAAACCAGATTTTCAGAGAATACTAAGTCAATTTTTTCACCTACACAAAGTGTTCCTCTTTCAGAGGAGTTCAGTGACCTGAGGCAGTTGATCTCCACACATCTGCTGAATGTTGAGGCAGTTTGTTATAACTGCTTTGATAGGGTCATTTTTTGGGATTGTTGATAGGAACTGTTAAATACCCAGGAATCCAAATGGGAACTGTAAATAGTGGATGCCTTCAGAAGTCTGGCCCATGATTCTCTTCAGATTTATGTTTATATGATAATATTTTCCAATTGCTGCCTATGCTTGTATCTCCAGTCCTCATTGCAATAAATCTTCATGGTATTCCTAATCATATCAATGTTTCTCTTTTAGCTTTCCTGGAAAGACAGATTATTCAAGAAAAATAAAAATATCAGCATCCAGACCATTTTTTATTCAGCATTAATTTTGTCACCTTCATTTATTAACTGACCTATTTTCTTTCTGCTATTTCTTTTCTCTCTGAGGTATTTCTTTGTTCCTTGTTGTCATGTTATCTAACATCCATTTATTCTTTCTTTTCTTTGAATTAAACCCAGAAAAAGTCTTTCCTGAAAATCATTGTTTTCTTCTGTATCACTGCATTTATTTTTTCTTCAGAGTTAGAAACAATTTTTTATGACATCCTGGTAATTTTTCTGAGGGGCTAGTGTGCATGAGAATTCCCTAGTTCTGCATCATTTATTACTTACTCCTAATTAGAATCTAATGGTTCCTTGAAGACTTCTCTGTACTTGAAGCGTAACAATGGCTTGTAGATTTGGTGTTTTGTGGGACTGGGGGAGGGGAGTGTTGATATCTGAGAGAGATTAAGAGGAGCCTATTTAGTGGTGAAAATGTCTGGAACACCCTAGAACTTGTCTAGTGGTCTCTGAGGACTGAATGAAGCAGACTCAATAATTTACTGCACAAGGGAAAAAAAAATCAGAACACCAATCTGTTTCTGCGGTAAATAATGTAATCATATCATGGACATATTTTTTAACTTCTCTATTTCTAATCGACTTTCAAAATCAAAATATTACTCAACATCTACTACAGACCTGGATAGGAGAGAACTGGTGACCTTGAAGGTAATGTACTCCAGCCACTAAGGACAAACAAATCTTTCCAAGCGGGAATTCTTGATTATTCCAATAGCAGATCTGACATGAGGCTGTAAAAGTTCTATAGGTATTCAAGAAACAGACATCCAGTTCATAATTTGTGAGATTTTAAGAATAATTTTGTCCTGGAACAGAGTACTTTATATTTAGTTTATACAGAAGGCAATGCTGAAAGGCTCAGACACTAAATTCTAGGATTTTTTCTCATTTTGAGATGAGAAACTGCATGGTTAAAGCTGAGCTGAATAAGGACAAGAATATACTCTTTCCAAGTCTCATGATCACCCCATCCACTAATAGATAACAAGTGCTGGAAAGCTTAATAGCAGATGACCACTGCAATGACAGTGTGAGCAGAAGAGCTTTGGAATTGCTATTACTTCAGTGTGCTCAGATAAGGCCTCTAAAGATGCCAGTAAGGCAGACAACAAGTGCTGAATGCCTGATCAGTCCCTTCTTCCTCTCCTAGTCTCCTTGCAGCTGTATCACCCAGATGCAAGAATGAGACTGTCCCCACTCTCCAGTTCGAAAACAATCTGCACCCATGCATCTCCAGGCTTTGTCTATTTAGGGACCAAGGAAGAGGCATGCTTTGTGAAAAGGAACAATCACAAGCAAGATCTTTAGGGAATGATACTGTATTTCCTTTATAAAATTACATTCCTGTTGATGCAGAGATAGTTATTTACCAATATCTTCTGTGGTTAGCTGCTTCTAAAGGGATGCAACAAGGCAACAAGAGAAATGGTCATGATGAAATTTTATACTATGCCTTATCCCATATATGCCATAGCTCTGCTTCTCTTTCAGCATCCTCTGACAAACCTCATTCTTTCAGTAAAGCATGCTGATTTTGCTACCTCTTCCTTTTAAAAGTGGTTTAAATTGCAAGAAATTGCATATGCCCGCATCTAAAATTATACTTGTGTATAAGATGTTTCTACTAGCAGGGTTGCTTTGGTTTTAATGCAGAAGTCCCTGCTATAACCATATTAAGCATGTTTGATGAAATATACCACTAATTCCTAATGTTTTAATCTATTTGTTTTAAAAGTAATAGAATTTTTATAGGTAAGCTATTAACATGGAAACATAATGACTGTAAAGCACAAAATACATAATGTACATAAGCAGCAAAAACCTTAATTTACTGTCCCCCAGCATTCTGTGCAAAAAACAAAACCAAAACCATGAAAAAACAGGAAGAAAGTAAAATATAAAATAAACAGATTATTGAAAATTGATTTTATGGGATTACCGGTTTCAATGCATTCCCTTTGCAAATACATACATGGTGTTTTTACCTATAAGCATTATCTACAGTTGTTTCAGAGTATTTATTTTCAGAATATTCAGGTTTCTCATATATTGACTTTGCTTTATTTCCAGTATATTTCATAACAGTTTTGAAACTGCCTTTTTTATAAATACTTTGGAATATATGTTTCCCACAAAATAAAAGCACTAAGAAAAGAAAGCAATAGAACTGTTTTCAGAGAATTTCTTTGTACTACTTTAGTTTTAGTACCAGTGCATTACTTAAAATATTAATGCATTTTTAATACCATCTGTGCATTGGGAGATGTATCTCTTCTTAGTAAAACACTAGCGTGTGATATCTGAAACCTCACTGAAATCTCCAGAAGTGCATCCAGGGATGCACAGTCCTGAGATGTCAGGGCTGCACAATCACAACGCCTCCACTAATCTTTTGATGTGGAGCATGTATTACTCACTAAGGTCTATTAATAAAGGTTGGTTCAGACCTCTGTTACGCTGTTCTCCATCCTTCATTCATCCATGTCTCTAAGCAAGGTTTTTGTGTTTTAATACTGACTATAAAATTTAAAGTTTCAGACAATTACAAGAATGTTTTCTCTGTATGTTGATCACAATGAGGAAATAGAGAATAACTTACATAGTGTACCAAAGATATTAAATTTGAAAGAAGTAGTGTTGCAGTACTCTGGTAATCTTGTTTCCATTAAGATAATTAATCAGTAACGAGGATATACATTTTTTGCAGAATAATAGAAAACAAGTAATTAATTTGAATTTTCTGGCTTTAGTATGCTCAGAATTAATTCAGGAAGGACCACTATACTCACTAAGAATTTTACAGTTAAACTGGACTGAGATACCTGAAAAATGACAAAAAATAAAAAAAGTTGTATATATATCTTAGTAAATAATGGCCATTTGAGTGATTTGCCCTGCTATATGCCTAAGAGTGGAATAAGACAGAGGGATCTATCTCGCCCAGCTTTAGGACCTGTAACATGCTCCACTGCAAAAGATGAAGAGAAGTAAACATTACCTGGGAATAGCTGAAAATCTAATTCAGGCTGTAATAAATCATATATCAAAAGTATCTATTTCACTTCAGCAGCTCCAAAGTTTAAATTATTTGGAGTTTGCCATCCAGATCTACAAAATTATTAAAAATTAATTCCATCAAGGAGATTTTTAAATTTGTTTTCTTTTGTCAAGATAATTGAAATTCTTGTGATGAGGAATATGTTCACAGTCCTAGAAATGTGTCTTAGTCCTAAGTCAAGTGTTAGTTGAAAGAACTTCCTTGCCTTTAACTCTGTGCAGTTTGTAGTTACAGCATTTCACAGCACTTCTTACAAGTGATGTGAGCAGCACACTGCAGCCTGAGTTAAGGACTGCACCCAGATTCTGCAGGGATCTGTGCATACATAGATTGATGCCAAGAAGATGCTTTTTGTCTAAGGAACCAGTGCTAGGACTGATGCTGCAGTGCAGTGGAATTAGTTATTAACAACTGAAATATCTCTCTTCTTTAAGAGCAGATTTTTAATTTTACCAAAGTTTGTTTTAACAAAAACATGAAATCTTTCTTAACCTCTCTTAATATTTGTATTTAATGGGAAATTTCAAAAGCACTGTGCATTTTAGGAGCAGAAATCTTCTGTGACTTCTACATCATATTAACATGAATAATTTTTTCTGGTATTTGTACGCTAAAAAATCTCACAGAGACCTTCAAAAATCACTTGCCAGCTAAATCACAGCTCACTATTTCAATCAGTTTTCTAAATCCCAGATGTGAAAAGTCTAGTGTAAGGAGGGATTAGTACCATATGGTAACAGACGTATGCAAACAGATTTTTTTAAGATCTTCACCTTAAGAATTTTCCTACCTTAATGAATAAAAAATTGAGACGGACTATTGTATCATTGCTAAAATACAGATAGCCACGAGAAATCCTCATTCTGTAACCATCAGGAACTTCTGGCTTGAGATGTGATGCATTTCTGAAGTCTGGGAGCCCTTGCTGATAATTCATTGCTGCAGACCACCTCTCTGCTTGAGGAGATTTTGCTATGTCTGAGCTGATTAGGGAGTGAGAAACCAAGAACTGAAAATCACTGATTACTAAGAGTTCCTATCAGGTTTAAGAAGGATTTGAAGGAAGGGGGGAAGCAGTGTACATAAGCATAATCTCTTGGCCTTGGAACATAACCTAAGAAAATAAGAATTGCTGACTTCTGGTAACCCTTCTCAAACCTGAAAGTGAGGACTTAGCCTGAATCCTGTCAGGCTTCTGCTGAAAACTTTTATTATGATTTTTGTCCTTGTTTTCTAAACTAGAAAAAAAACCAAAAACCAATCAACTAAATACACAGTGTGCATTGTTTGAGTATATATTCATAGAATTTATTAATTCCTATTAATATGAAGAAAAGCAGAATGGAACGTGAAGGGAATACTATATGTCTTTTTTCGCCCCAATATTCTCTCATGTGATGGCAATTCCAACAACAACTCAATAATTTTTAATGGGTTTTTTTTGTTGTTTTTTTTTTTCCCTCAAGATATGCTTGTGAGTAGTAAATTGATAGACATATCAAGCAGGAATAAAATAAGAAGAGAACAGGAAAAGAGAGTGGAAAGAGTTTTCAAAGAGATGGCAGATTAAAAGAAGTTGAATCCCAGAGAAACAGTACTCCAAATATAAATGTAGGGAGGCAAGTGTTAAGGAGAGAGTTAATAAAATTAACTTTGGCTGTGAAACAGAAGTTTATCAAAATACTCTAATTTCTGATATGAAAGGAAATTACAGAGTGACTGGGTTTTTTTTTGCATTGGTTTTTTTGGGGTTTTTTTTCCTGTTTTCCTCTTCAGTGTTTATGAAAAAGTGCAGGAGCAATATATACTACAACAGCAAAGCCACACACCATGGAACTTCAGACTGCTCGAGATACTGTGATCACCTGAAAAGGATACCAGGGCCACAATGCCTCTTGTATCTGGATTTGGGACAGGTTAAATCACTAGAAAATATCAAACTGATCTGATCATTACTACATATTTTATGTGCATAAAACAACAAGAGACCTAATGGAAAAAAAGAAAATGTGAAAACCCGGTCAAATAACATCAGTCAAAAATAAAGCAATACCTCCATGAAGGAGCCAGGTACACTAGGGTGCTGTACAAAATACTGGTTTTGGTCAGGGATATAATTTAATTTTTAATTTCACACACTTTTAATTTACAAATAGCTAGTTTCCTAGTTGTCCAACACTTCTTATTTCCCCCAGTTATCTGTGAATTGTATGGTTTCTGTCTACTCTCATCCCTAAATTCTTAAACCTATTTGAATGTGATTTCAAATTCTGATAGCCTGTACTCAATATGGAACCTTAAGTGTGTTAGTGTTTCTAATTCTGTTTCTGAGTCAACTTCATGAAGGTAAAACATAAAATAGAGCTTTCTTGGAGATATAAAGACATGCAATTACTTTTGTGGAGATATTGAAACTGTTGCAGAAAATAAATGGTCAGTTATCAGTCTTAAAATCAGAAGAAGAACAACATTCCCTTGAGTAAAAAGCTTATTCTGATCAAGATAAAGAATACCATTCCATTTGGCAGTTGTAGAAGACAGCTTCAATATATAAGGATATACACAGGGAAAGAGTCTTTTCCTGATGATTGTTGACAACTCCAAAGTACGAAAAGGAATTTGCAATATTAATATAATGTTTGAAAATTTCTTACTATTACTTCACATACATTGAATTTCTCCCTGTTAGATTTAATAGTACATAATGGAAAATTATAGAATTTTTAAAGATCTTAAAAATCAATTTCCTATGGTTGCTTTTCTTCTATTTTTCTTTTCTATTTCTGTTTTCCTCTTCAAGTAAGATATACAAATATTTGATTGTATATATTGTCTTGTATCTTGCATGTCTTTACTTTTTGAGTGGTGTTTTCTTGCAATGTGACAACTTACCTCTGTATATAAACACAAGCTAGACGCTTGTATGTAAGATAGAATGGAATGGAATTAGTGGACGCAGCTGGAGTGAACCATTGGCAGCTGCTCCAGTTAGACATGTCCCTTCCTTCTTCCCTTCAGCACCACCTGTTTTTTCCTTAATTCCAGTGAGTTTGGCAACACTGATTCCCTTTTTCTGTCTTTCAACTGCAAGGAAGCTAGATGGCAAAAAATTCCAGAAGAAAAGCAGAAGATAACCTTTCTTCTCAGTCTCTTCTGTGTGTAGCTGAACCAACAATGTAAGGAAACTGTTTTCTGTGGGCATGAGCAGTTTTTCTGGAATGAAATGGAAACCTAAAATCTAAGGTTTTAAGAGCAACCAAAAGGTCCTGCTGCAATTTCAATGTATTTTAGAAATAGGTTCTGACAATGGGTTTGAACCACATTTCTGTCCTTCATGGTAAAGCAGATCGAGTGAGCCCTATCACTGTGTAATCTACAACATGGCCACTGTTCTTCTGGCTTGGGTCATCTCGCTTAACTCCTACCAATTGATGTACACGGATGTTTGGGTGGTCAGTACCACTCCTGTCAGTCCCATCTTTTATTTATGTTAAGACATTTTGTCAATGTTCCTTCTCATTGACAATTCTACTGGATATGTACATTAGTTGCATTTTGCCTATGACAGTTTAGACTTCATTCAGAAGTTTTCCTACTGCAGATTCACTTCTGCAAATTTAAAACAAATTAATCTTAAAATCTATGGAGAATAACTGTATGTTGCTTTCATTGATACAGTCTGTTTTATTACTGGTATAATAAATCCAAAACTTTCTGCAAAGAAAAAGTACAGCAAAGGTGGTTGATTTTAATAGTAGTATGTCAGAGATGAAGTTAACTCTCAGAAAAAGTTGTGGTTTTTTTTCACCTGTCCTTACCACAATAACATTGTTAGCACAAAATAAAAGAAAATTGATGAAAAAGATAGAATATACTTGATGTTGATGGAATGCATGTTTGTGTCTAATACACTAGAGAAACTCTCCAATAACAGTTCACCCAAGTGAAAATATTGGACCATTTTGCTCCCAAGGTCAGTGTCAATTGAGGTTATTGGCTATATAAGTGCTAAATACAAAAGTTTGTATTGTTCAAGGCTGCTCTTAACTTGTACACTATACTTTTCAAGGTTCTTCAGTTCCATTTAGAGTTTGAATCTCTCATTCATTTATGCCATTTCTATTTTTTTGTCCTGGTTCTTTCTTTAATAGCCATTTCAGTCTCTAAGTCCTAAATGTTAAAGGTGTCACTGTTGTGGAGGGAATAACGTCATATTCAAGAACCCATTTTTAGCTTGTCTGCTAAAAAATGTCCATTTTCACAGACAGAGTTGAGCCTAAAGGAACGGAGATAGGAGGCACAACTGCTGGGCTACACCCAGACACACCATGGGATTCATCACTCCATCACAGCCCTGTCCAGCACCTCAGAGGATAACAGGGGTACAGTGTAAAGTGGGTTCCCAAGTTAAAGACAGAGAATGAGACAGTCTTGTCCAGGCTGTCCCAGGAGTACTTCAGGCCCATGGTTCAGATGCCACAGCTACCCCAGCAGTCAAAGGGAATGTCTGTAACATCATTTTACTGAATAAGTGTAAGCCACTACTTAGAGAATTCGCAACATATTATGGGATGCAAGAGAAAAGCCAGAATGTTTACAGGAGACCAAAAGCAAGGGAAAGGATAGAGGGATAGATCTGGGTGATTTGCTGAGGAACAAGAATGAGAAAACAAAGGGGTAAGAGGATAAATAGGGACATTGGTATGTTAATAGATTGTTGGTCTGTACAGTTTTCAGCCATACTTTGCACCTGATCAATTCAGTCTGTCTTACCTTCTTGTTGAATTCCTTTCTAACTCTTTCCCCAGATAAGGGAATCTCTCTTCAGTATGCATGTGTGTAAGAGGGGTTGAGTTCCAGCAAATTGAATCAGACCAAGGGTCAGAGGTAGCAACTGGTACAAGTGAAGTTGTGAGGATGTGATTTGTTTTGAAGATAAGCCAGATGAGCCAGTTGAGTAGATGAAGTGACCAGGGAATCCCCCCTGTGTCTCTGAGGGGGAGACCACAGCAGAAGCCGGTTTTCAGAGCACCCAGGGAGTTCCAGAGAACTGCTGGAGGGATCACATGGTCTGGGGGTTGACTAGAGTATCTGCTTGCATCAGTGTCTTTGTGTGTGTGTGTAATTGTCTGTGCCAACACCTGGATGTGACTGCAAACCTTGGGGGGTTGTATGTGGGGGTGCAAATGGAGAGATTGGGATTCAAGGGCAGACTGGGTGAGCTCAGCTGCTGGAGGGATCCACCAGGTACGAACGGACATATGTACACATACACAAACACACAGATATATAATGAGAAATGGGAGCACAGTGATGCTTTTGGTGCTGTTTCTGTCTGTGTCAGTGATGAATGTTTTCATCTGCATTGATCTGTGTGGCCAGCTGAGTGTATAATGTGCCATATATCTGTGCGTTTGTGCCTACTGGGAATACATGTCTAGCCTCCCTACTGACTGGACATAGAGGCATGGGGCTGCTGCAGTAGATTTGCCTCTATCCAGTCAGCAGATTTGATAACTGCAGAACTTGACATAAGTTGTTCTGCAGTCATGCAATGTGTAGAATAATATTATTTATAAATATCTGAAGACCATGTCCAATAGTAGCATTACTGGGCAATTGTAAAAAAAAAAAAAAAAAGCCACCCAGAAAAAAATAAATAACTGGTTCTTTCAACTGCTACTGTAGATCTGTAACACAGAATACTTTTTGTGACTAGAGGGAAGTCAGTGAGATACATTTCATACTGAGAGGGATCCATTTTTGAGTGGATTCAGCCTTCTGATATTTGTGAAAGGTTCTGCATACTTTCCAACTTTCTTATATATTTGGGATTGCTCACTGAGTAAAGAAGCAATCATTGTGGCTAAAGTTGACAGAATTAGGCCTTGATTAATTTGGTTGAAATCATAGGAGGAGTCAGTCAGCATCAGAGCAAAAATAAACTGTGATTCTCACCATAGTTCTTATTGCAATCTCATGGTGCCAAACTGGCTTCCTCTCAAAAGAATTAAAAACTGCGACTTTTTCTTTAATCATTTCTCCTTGGTCTGTTTCATTCAAAGGTATTGTGCAGACTGCATAGTACAATGAACTGCAGTCCATGAATGGAACCAAAAGGTGTACTGCATGACTCAAAATATAAACCTATAATCCTGAAGGACAATAGATTCTGTGAAGTATTTTTAATCCAAGGGGTTGCTCACAATCCTTTCACAGTTCTGAAAAAAATCCAAAGTATTATGTATTCGAATGTAATCTGCTGGAAAATATTTTATCTATTCTAATCTAGTGACTATTGAAGTATGCCTTGCTTACATTTTGTAGTTATGACAGTGTGATAATAGTAGGATGTTACACAAAACAACATGGAGTTTAGCTTGGACTAAACATCAAAGTATCTATCCCGATTCTTGGAAGATTTGCAGCCTATTGAAACTACTATGGCTGTCATGTTGGATAATTTACAGAACATTATTCTGCATTTTTAAGGCTGTGCTTTTAAAGTCTGCAGCGTACAGGTATACAGAATATTAGTAAAACAGAAAACAAATGACTGCATTCTAGTTTAAACATGGAGGTAATGAATGTAATGTAAAATGAATGTAATGTCTGAAAAAAAGAAGGTAAAAGAAAAGAGAAAGAACTTTGTATTTCCCATAAGCATTTTTCCATATTTATATTGTTATTTTCACTTCACCAAGTAGAATAAAAAGGGAACTCTCTTTTCTCCCCCTTCCTCAAGCATCCTTAACTGAACTTGGCAATATGTACTAGCAATGGCTGTTATGTCACTACTGTTTCTTCCACCTCATGCACCTGGCTTTTTGCTGTTAGATCTCATGGATTGGGACTGAAACCATAAGATGGAAAGATACGTCTTCAGATTCTGTATATTGGAAGTGCTGGCAAAATCATCAGTACAAAATAACCCTTAGGATCAGCCAGACAATATTTCTCTTTCTTGCCAGAACAGTTTATTAACTTTTTTGAGGTGTAGGCTTTAGTGGATTATTGTTTTTTTTCTAAAGTGTGTGATGGAGGATCAAAATAGGAAACAAAATGTTGAAAAAAGATTTCTCATATATTTAAAAATTTATATCTGATTTTAGTTTAATCTGCGTGTCTGTCTGTAGTCTACAATGAAAGGCTAATGATCTTGGTATTTCTCTGAACAAGTTTTGTTGCATCTATACTGTCCCTCTGTTTTGTAAATCTTTATAAATCCTCAGACAAAGGTTGCGACTCAGAAGTATTTATACATACTGACAGAGAGGTTTTCACAGTCACTGCATATGGAAGCTTGCACAGAATGATGCCACTTTAACGCATCCATTTTATCTGTACAATTTGGTTTAGCTTGTTAAAATGAATAATCTTCCAAGGAGCTAGAGTTATGCTGGAAATTTTCATTTTCAAAGTTTAATCAGACTTCCTGGTTCTGTTCCTAGCATTTATAGCTTTAACATTTGGTTGTCAGCATCATAAGTGACTGCAAAAACCCCACCAGCATTCAGATATTCAAGAAACAGCATTACATTTTGAGCAAATTTCTGCTTAAAAATTCAGGTAAAAAGAAATACTTTTTAAATTAATCTGTGCATAACGCACATATATAATAGTTTTAAGCATGGCAGCGATATCATTCAAGGTCTGATCCAGTGAGCCCAATTCAGACATATAAAAATTACTAAAGTTTAAGTTCAAGGGCATCCTTTGCTACCAGAAGGAGAGTGAGGAGCAGAAACAGAAGCTGAGGGCCGAGATTTCCTCCCTGCAGGAGAAGATGGCTGTGGCAGAGCAAAAGGCAGCCCAGCATGTGGCCAAGCTGGAGGTGGATGCCCAGAGAGCTGCCGAGGCACTGGAGGGAGTTTCCCAGCAGCTCTCCCAGGAGAAGCTCAAACCCAAGGAGTTGGAAGGCACCACGGATCAGCTGCAGATTGCAGAGGAGCTGGCGTCCCTCTGCTCTGCCAGAGAGAAGGAGAAGGAGAGCAGGACGGAGCAAGTGTCCCAGTGTGTCCAGGAGATGGAGAGGAAGAACAGCCTAATCAGTGGCCTGGAGCATGAGGTCTCCATCCTCTGTCTCCAGGTGACAGAGAAGGAAGGGGAGAGCAAGGAGCTGAAATGCCTGATCCTGGCTGAGTCAGAGAAGAGCAAGAAGCTGGAGGGGAGGCTGCGGCAAAGCATTCTCAGAACACTGCTCTCATTTCACTTAATTCCTCTAGTTCTGTAAAAAGTGGCTATTTGAAAAAGTTAACTGAGTCTGTGTGGTTTTAATGAGTTTTACTAAAAAGGTGAAGCAAAGAAATATTACACTCAAACACATGAAAATAGCTGAAATTGCTCTTACTGAAATAAGCTCATTAAATTAACTTGCTTGAATGCTGGCTATTAGAATTATCAGACCAGAGATTTAATAGGTCTAATGCATCTGTTTGGTGAGGTTCACACATCTCTCTACCCAAAGGTTATTGAGCAGGCACGGTGTATTTCGTTTTAGGTAGCTGTGTTGCTGGCATGTACACTGTTGCTGCAGTGCAGAGAAAGTGCTGTGTTAGTGCAAAGAGTGCTTAGAGCAAGGAAAGCAATTAAGGACAACGTGTATAGAGGTAACCCTTGGAAAAATTCTGATGGAGACACATTCCATGGTACCCAATGGAAAAATCACTCCAAATCGGGGTCTTAAGTTAAATTCAGCGAGTTTTTAAATGGATTTAATGGTTTAGATTGCATATGTGTCACGTAGACAAGTCTGTGCTACACTCTCCACAGTTAAGCTGATTATTTCATTTTAGATCATGATAAGGAGCCTGAATAAGGAGGTGAACTTCACACAGTGTTAAGATGATAAAAAAACATAATGTCTTTATTCTACAGCCCCAGTGATGCAGAGGACTCTCCTTCATCCTAGTAGATAATATTAGTTTCTGTTTCTCGTGCTCTGTAGAGCACAAGTTTTGCCATGAGATTTTAGAGTGAATGTAGTTAGCCAGCAGCCGTACAAATTCAGAAAACCCTTAATGCAACCAAAGAAGTAGAGCAATGTTAGAGCTTAGTATGATCTGAAAAGGCAATTTCTGGAGACTCAGGGATTTATTGAGTTTCAGCCTCCTGGGTGCCAAACAGGCAGAGGCAGAACGATGTATCAGTGCTACGCCCCAGTTTGCAGGTTCTTTGGGCACCTTATCTTTGCCTGATACCACCCTGACAGGCTTACAGGCTTGCAAGAAGACAACCTTTTTCTGGGGCATTCACCCTTACTTTTAACCTGTCAAATAGCTAGAATGCTATTAGGAAATATTGATAATTTTACTACAAAAAAGACAATATAGCACACAACCTATTCATAGCATGAACGAATAAAAAAAGGATTCTAGACCAAAAGGTCAGCAATCGCAGAAAGTAAAAGCAATATTAAACTTGTGCTTCATTTTTCATTTTCAAGGAAGTTTATTTTCTGGGGATGCATGATCAAGATAAGATGAAAAAAGGTTTCGTAGCAAACCAGTAAAAATGGCATGATAATAATTCCTAGTATGTATAGGTGTATGCATTTAATTATTATTTACTCTCCTTCTAGACACTGTCCGAGAAACCTCAGATGGGTACATTTCTTCACTGACTGGGAAGGTGAATAAAACCAAAACCAAAAGGATTCCAGACATTCCATTTGTGCTGACCTTTTTAAGGAACAATTCCCACTTACCATGTTTTAAGCACCAACACTGAAGCTCTGGGACTAATTAGATGGCCCATATGTTCTGATTACAATAAACATTATGCACAACTTTTGCAAAGAACAAGGTCACTGTGATTACCTATGTGAAGTTTCATCCAAGAAGTCCATTGTCTAGAGAAACTTATTGCTGCAAGCTAATAATTCTCTTCTTTTTTCTTTTTCTTCAAAAATACCACTTGAAGAGCAATATAAATATTTCATGGAATGGTACTTATTAAGTCATAAATTTTCAATCATGATTCAAGAACATTTTAAAAGGAGAAATTTGTTCTGCATTGTCAGAGAATAACTACTTTAAAAAATAAAACCAAAGAAGACTTTATAAATGCATTTTTTTTTGTCTTCAGAAGAATTCTAAAGGTTAAAAAGCAATTAAAATTGTAAAATAAGCAGACTAACTGCTCATTTCATTTATTTTATCTTTAATTTTCCTCCTTTGAATACTTTTTTCTTTTAATGGCAATTTCCAGATATTGCTATATTTCATTTGTACTTTCTCTTTCTTTAATATTGTCACTGTAAATATCTCCTTAAAGTACTTCTCAAGTATCTGCCAAATGTCACTATTTCTCTACACTGACAGAATGATGCTAATTAGCTTTCCTTTTTAAATAGTTTCAAAATGTAACTTCTTTAATTAAGAATGTGATTTAGAGAAAGCAGAGACTATTACAGAGACGATGCTCCCATTTTCTACTTTTGCTTTTCTAAACTATGGTCCAAATTTTTCCTGAAAGAAATGTACATTACTGCAAACAGAACATTCTTCTGATACTTACATTTGTAATTAAAAAATGCTACTCCCCACTAATTCCTAGTGTGGGACTATTTCTTCAAAAGTAATAGATGGATTTTTGTCTGTTAAAAATACACCAGGGAAAAAGCCATCAACCTATACTTACCTCTGTTCAACTGAGGGGTGGGCATTGATTTGTAGAAAAGGTGACATAGAACAATATAGCAAAGATTGTATGTTTTTCTAAATTTGCATATATTGATATGAGACAGGCAAATCTGAGAATTCAAATAACCATAAAATTTACATAATGAAAAAAAACCAAACAAAACCAGGCCTTGCATCCAATTTTTCTGTTGTAGTATCCAAGATAATGCAAATCCATCTCCAACTGAAGAGTATGTTGGAGACAGCCAAGTGTGAAGATGTCATACACTGAGTAGAAATAAAAATATTTTAAATTGGGAGAACAAAACAGTTGCAGTAAGTGATCAACCATTCAGGTAAAGAAGAGAATAACTGTAGTTTCAGTCTTTGTTTTCTCGGTTACTTCAGTATGAATGTGTCAGTGAATAATGCAAATAAATAAATAAAAAATGATCAAGGACCCGAACTCATGGGTCACTTCTTTTCCTTCCAAAGCTTTAGCTAAATGCCAGCAAATTTATATGATATTACGTGCTGATGTTTTTAATTTTATTTCTCATTTCTTTGATTTTTAAGGGCCTTTCACTTATTTTCAAAGAGCTGTATTTTGCTCACTAGATTTCTTTTTTTTCCCAAGTTCCTCTTTCCTTTGCATTGTTACATTGTTGTTTGTTTGGGGGTTTTTTAATACTTGTTTCATATGTTAATAAGATTTTTAAAAAAGAAAAATATATGCTCATAAGATAAAAAGATATTTTTGGTAGTTGCCCTATTGTTGGAAGTAAAGAAAATTTGTACAGATTAAGTCAGCTCAGTACTCATAATGTGATGATAGAAGTGATTGTGATTTTATTTAGACAGACGATCTCTGCTGAGGGTAGCTTTCAGACAATTATATTGGTAAAAAAATAGGTAAAAAACTGATGAAGTCATTAAATTTTCAAAAATTACAAATTATCTTGTAGAGCTTCAGTGACTGCAAATTAGCCTTTGCTATAGCCCTCTGCTAACAATCTATAGATCATTTTATTATTCATGAATTTTAGTAATTTCAGGACACTACAGGTCATCTTATGCTCATTTATTTGCTAAACACCTTGTGCTGGTATGCCTGTGCTGAAAAATTGCTACTATTTACTTCCCACAAGACACACAAGCAACAAAGTGGTGGATTTGGCCCCAGACATCCACTACACCAGGCAGCATATATATCTTACTGTCAGAGAAATAAATGAGCCCTTAAATTGGCTGCAAAGCTTTAAGAACTGAAATTTATATGTCTAGTTATCAAACAGAAAGTTCAGAACACCTGCCAATATGAAACATAATTGTGACAAACTGTTACATTTTACCTTTAACTTTTTGGCATTAACACCACAACTTCATTATACAGATCTCATCCTCCCTACCCCTCCTTTCTGCCTTCGTCCAGATCAGTTCCCCTCCAGAAAAACACTCACATCTATTTGCAAATGCTGAACGACCATTTACTCATCTCTCATCTGAGGAAAAAAAAACCCACCCCGACCTACAAAAAATACTAGAATTTCCTATAAGAATAATGAAAAATACTCACAGACTACCATAAAAGGCTAGTGGTATTTTGATATTTGATCTTTATAACCTGCTTGGAAGGCTTTCCATAAAATATCTATAAGCATAAAAGACCTCTAGATTCTTTGTTTTGTTTTGCTTTACTTTAAAAAATTCAAAATGCCTCTGTTTTCTTTCATTGCCCGACTTCACTATCCTATACTCTGTGTCCCACATTCAATGCAACATTTTTGTTGCAACAAATCCAGCAATTGCTAAACTCTTTAATCTTTATCTAAATGTTCCATAAAGGAGAAAAAAAAAATCCCACTTGTTTCTGAACCACCTTTAAACTGTGTACTATGTGCACTTCAATTAGCTAAACATTTTCTCTTTTGTGCATGGGTATGTCTGTTTCTCCAACAACTAACAGCCACATGAAAACGTACCATATTTAAAGAGAGCATTTTTTCCTTGTTATTTATCAATGAAGGGAATATCTAGACTAAAACTCAATTCTACATCAAACGAAAAATCAATATTGAGAGCTTAAAATTCTTAAATGTCTTGACCAGCTGAAGCTTTCTGTTCAGTACAGGGAATACAAACAGCCTTCAAAAGATAATTAAATGCATGGCACCTCATGTTCTTTATTATTTTTGAACATTTAGCTTTTTCCAGCTCCTCTGCACTGTCTAGTAAGGAAGTGTAGTCATGGACAAAGTAGTTCATTATAGTAATTTGTCGCATTAGCCAGGCTTTAAGTCAAAAATTGATCAAAAAAATACCTGTTTCTCCTACCAGTATGACTATATCAGTGATTTGAAATGACTTGAAAACATGGAGATAGTGCACTTTTCAAAGAAAGATGAGAAATGACTCAGTGAAAGGTAGACTTCATTTTCACCTTGTACAGCACAATGCTGCATACTAAATCTCTAATCCCCACAGAGAAATCCTTCATATTTATTACCAGCATCATGCATTTTAGACATGAAATGGTCTTTTGTGTTGTTTCCATTTTTGGCCAAGGAATATTGCATGAAAGCATCATTAAGAAAAGGCTAAGGGAAAGGCTACTTACTTTTAGTTTCTTTAGGTGCTATTTAAGAATATTAAGCTAGACGGCAATGGTTGAGTTGCTCGGATTAGCTCAATCACAGTTGTAGAAGTGCTTTCTAAACAGGGTATGCAAACAGTTGTCATTCTAGAAAAGCCTATTTAGTAGGTAAAATAATGGTGTGTATAGAAACAGCTTTCCATTTGATGCTTTTAGCGTTGATGTAAGTAATTTTAAATGAAAAATTTCACCAATTTTTGGTTCATGTTTTATCATGAAGTCTCATACATAGCAACGAAGTTAACAAATTAGTAAGTGCTGTTCTGTCTTTAAACATGTTGCATTGCAGTAGCAGTACAGACTGATGTTTTAACTAGATGTTATCACAATCTGAAATATGTTACACTCAAAGTGTGTTTTCATTCAACAGTTGTTAAACTATTCATTTTACAAAATAATCCAGGGCATTGTGAGTCTTGATGATAATGTCCAAATTAGACATGCAAAGAAACAACAAGAAGAACACTTCTATCTAAATTATACCCAGAAAGTCTGAATCTTTAAATTGCATCAAAAATCTCAAATAATTGGTCAGAAAAATAACTCCTCACTACCACATGAAACTCACATGTGACAATCACACCATAATTATATCATATATGATGGATTTCAGATGGTACTGGAGAGTAAGTGCATAAACACTATGTCTTCCTGTGATAAAATTTGATGTAATTAAACTCTAAGTTGAAATGTACATGCTCTAGGTCACATTTTTGAGTAGAAATAGCAAGCAGCAACCTAAATCCTTCCTGAAGTTTATTGTTCAGATATTAATTGAGACTATCCAAAAGAGCCAGCCTCAGATGCATCTGAGAAGTTATGTGTTGTGAAATTTTAGCTAACATCTTCATGATTCTGTCAATAGTGAATAGAGCCAGACATTGTTTGACAATAAGCTAATTTTCCTGAGGAATAGGATATCTGAGTCCTAGACTTTTCCCAGGTTGCTTAGGATGATCACAGATCTTAAATTCTAAGTACCCTAAGTAGCTAAATGCTACACTAAGTCCATTCATGCTGTCAACTGCACCACTTAAGTCCAAGACTGTGAGAGGAAATAAGCTTTCCTCCGGATAATATTTTTTCTTAGAATTTTTGACCCTATTCCTAGATTTTATCGAGTGCAATATAATATAAAATGGTACAATTTTACATAGGGTTATGATGCTTAATAAAGGCAGGCAGTGTTTCACAGCTGAAGATCATAAACTACTTGTTAGCATCCCCAGAGGTATTTAACAGGTGAACAGATACAGTTCCAAGGGATTTGATTCAGTTGTGGATTTGGAAGTGCAAGGTTAATGCTTGGACTTGTGGGTTTTAAAAGATGTTTTCTACCCTGAAGTTTTCTATAACTCTATGACTAGCTGTATATGTGCTGAGATTACATAGTTAATTTTGTCAGAGTTGGTTTTAGTCCTACATCTGAAGAAACTCCACAGGATAAATACTTTGTCTTGACCCACAATATCTGTAAAGCTGGTCTGAAGAGATCTGACAAATCTCAAAATAAAAAGAAAAATATTTTGAAAAATACTGCCTGGAACCAACAGAGAATCTCAGGCCTCTCTGATAAAAAACAAATTTAACATTATACTCTTCATTATATTGCAGAGAACAAAACTATGATCAAATAAAACATATTCCCAATAAAAATCTTCTAGACATTATAATTTTCTCCTTAAATTTATCAGACCAACAGATGACTCAAAATTTCTAAAAACAATGTGATTAAAAAAAATTCACAAAATTACAGATTTTTCTAGTATCATCATGTGAGATGATGGGTTTTGTGAGAATATCTGGCACAGAAATGCCCACCTATCTCTGTTATTCACTGTGTGTTGAAGTTTTTCAGTGGGGGAAGAAATGAAAGGAAAATTTATGTCTATCATTTTGGGATGAATTGAGGGTTTTTTTGAGTCACCAAATTACCATGACTGCAAGTGTGAATTAATAAATACTTGTACAAATAAACACTTGCATATCTGTTGGATTGATTGCTACAAAGATAGTTGCATGTGTCTTCATATGATCAATGTAATTTATTCTTTTCATTGTGTCTATGTGGCTAACTAACTACAATTTCTATGTAGCACAAAATTTTTGTACAATTATTTATAAATATTCTTTCATTTTTTCTTTTTCTTTGTTCCCTGCTTACATATTACTCAGGTAGGTTAAAAAAAAAAAAGGTTCTTAAAAAATATAACATTTTGTCCTGGTGAGAGTGATGTACATGAAATCTGTGGTATTTCAGCACATCTAGTTAATTAGTAATATGAATCATGGGGTTTTTCTGTTTGATTTTTTGTTTATTTCATGCTCTGTTAACATAAAGCAGAAACATCAGAGATGTACATTCCTGCTGTGTCAGAGAAGCAAATATGAACTGTGGATGTGTTCATCCCCCAAAGAAATAGCAGGGTCTCAAACTTTAAGTGAAAGAGGCATTGATTTAACTGAATATTATGAACAAATGTTATCTAATATATAGTAGATCTTGGTAGATCTTAGTAACTTGCAGATGAATAATTGTGCACACATAGGTTCACAATCTCATGAAAACCAAGGAAAGTACATGCTACCACTATAATCAACTGTCAGTAAAATAAAATGGATGAATCTCATTAAGTCTTTTAGCAATAGAAAATTATTATCCATGGTTTTAATTATATCTATATTATCCATTCTATGACATAATTTCAGAGCTAATGTGAAGATTTTACGTAAATTTATCCATGTAAATAGCTGTTATAATAGACTGGATTGCCTGTTATACACAAAACCTAACATGGAGACCTAGCATGGGCCTAGAAAGTGCTGATCAGTGACACATAATCTGGTTTACCCATTGGAGTCTGGTAAATAGAAGCGTGCCCAAGGTGTCAGTACCAGGTCTGATTCTTCTTTAACATGCCATTGGCATCCTAGCCTGTATCACCAATAGTGTGGCCAGCAGCACTAGGGCAGTGATCATCCCTCTGTACTCACCTCTGGTGAGGCTGCACCTCAAGTTCTGTGTTTTTTAGGGCCCCTTGCAAAATGCAAGACTTTGAGGTGCTGGAGCATGTCCAGGGAAGGACAATGAAGGTGGTGGAGGGTCTGGAACACAAGTCTGATGAGGAGTTGGCTGAGGGAGCTGGGGTTGTTTAGTTTGGAGAAAAGGAAGTTCAGGGAACAAGTTCTTAGTCTCTGCATCTGCCTGAAAGGAGCTTGTAATATCTTCTCCCTCATAACAGGGATAGAAGATGAAATAGCCTCAGGTTGCACCTGCAAAGGTTGAAATTGGAGAGTAGGAAAAAATCTTCACTGAAATGATGGTCAGACATTGGAACAGGCTATCTCGGGAAGTGGTGGAATCGCCATTCCTGAAAGTGTTCAAAAAACTTGTGGATGTGACATTTGGGAACATAGTTTACTGGTGGACTTTGCAGTGTTGGGTTTATGGACTCCATTCCTTAGGTAGGGGTGTTTTCCAACATGAATGATTCTATGATTTTATGATCTTCATTAATGTTCTGAATCATGGGGCAGAGTGCACCCTCAGCAAGTTTTCTAACAACAGGAAACTAGGAGGCGTGGCTGATATGCAGGGAGTTGTGCTATCGCTCAGAATGACCTCCACAGGCTGAAAATATAGGCTGACAGGAATCTCATGAAATTCAACAAGGGGAAGTGCAAAGTCCTTCACGTGCAGAGGAATAACCCCATAACCCCTGGTGCAAACCAGGACCACGTAGCAGGAAAGTAATTTGGCAGAAAAGGATCTGGGGACCGTGCTGGACAACAACTTGAACAAGAGTCAGCAATGTGCCCTTGCTGCAAAGAAAGTTAATGGCACTGCTTTAAGAGTATTCCTCCCAGCAGAGCATGGGAGGTGATCTTTCTCCTTCCCTCAGCACTTTTGAGACTGCCTTTGGGGGTTATGTCCTGTTCTGGGCTCCTCAGTGCAAGGGAGACATGGACATCAACAATGAGCCTCCAGGACGACTAAGGGACTAGAACATTCTTCTGCAGGGAAAGGTTGAAGGGCAGGGACTGTGTAGCCCAGAGAGGAGAAGCATAAGGGAAGATGTTTTTAATGTACATAAATACCTGAGGGGGAGTTGCAATGAAGACAGAATCAGGTTCTTTCCAGTGGTGCCCAGTGATAGGACTGACACTCTCATACTTCTCTCATAATCTCTGTAAAATCTTTCCTGCAGCCTTCTGAGCTCTTTCAGTTAGACATTTGGAGAATCATACCAGATGTAAATGTGTGTAATGGATCTAAAGTTTAATCATATTCATAATTTCTAATTATTTGTCTTTAAGTATTTGAAATGAAGATTTTTTAAGGTAAAATCTATTTTAAAAAATTCTTATATCATGTACAGTGTTCATAGCACACAAAAAAGTAATTGAGGCAATTTCAAGAGAATTTTTATTGTAGAACTGTAAGTACAGGATTGAACAATCTAAAATTACTGCAGATTTATGACAGTGTTTTATGAGAAAATTTGGCTCAGGCAACTTGCATCATTGAACTGAAAACCCAGATGAATAAACTTTACTAAAATCACCCAGGTAAATAACTGCATGTGGGGGAATAAAGGTTGATGCCCAATTTAATAACAGGAAATTAACACCTCCAGTTTTACCCATCAAGGAGAAAAGAAGATCCTTAAAAATACTTGTATGCCACAAAACTTTTTGTTCTTTCAGTCTCTTCTCTTTGACCTAGTTAAAATTCCTCTTTACAGAATCAATAATGTGTCCACTTTCTTTCCATTTTCAATTTGTTCTGATGCTTGAGGAGCAATCAGAAAGATTTTTTATCTTTCTGATGTGCAAGCCATAGATCATACAACAGAGAAACAGTGTCAAAATGAACCCTGTCCAAGCAGTAGCTCATCTTGTTCATTTTTACCTTACATATTTTGCTAATGCTCTGGAAGTTAGAGTTCAGTGGTATAGAAATCTATGCATTGATTTCAAGTTGCTGTCATAACAGAAGGGACTGGCAGGTCCCAAAGGATAGTGACTCCTCATCTGTAGAAGGAGACAGCATCCAGCACTTTTGGCTTTTTTCCCTAAGGTTCAAAAGGTGCCAAGTTCACAGGACTAAAAACTCCCCATGAGGCCCCCTACCAAATTTCCTATGAGCTATTCTTTTGTCACTGGGGGAAAAGTTCCTACCCCCTCCATCTATTCCAAAACTAATTTCTAGTAAAATTCCACATTTGTTTTTCTCTGGTTTGTTTCATCCTAGTCTAATTTAAACAACACTCCTTTAAGAGAGTGTTAAAGAGTGTTTAAGCTCTGTGGAAGAACACTTCTGGTTTTAAGCTGCAGCAGTTGTAGTGCAAGTTTAGTATCCAAGCTGTATAGCAATGACAGTGGATCCCGCTGTAGGACAAAAATGTAAAAGCAGTGAAGATAGTGCAAATCAAATGTAAAAGTTAAACAGGTCTGGAGATCTGGATTTCTCAGGGTTGAAAAGGTGTTCATGATGTCAATTTTGTTTTCAGACTGTGTGTCTGAAATTCTGTGATTCTAAAATCTCCTCAGCTAAAAGACACTACTACTATTACTACTACTACTACTACTACTACTACTACTACTACTACTACTNGATGAAAGGGAAGGCAGGAAAATTGTTTATCAGAAGAGGATAAAGTCTTTAAATAAAACGTAAAATAAATTGTCCTGTGAGTAGAGAAACTGCTAACACTGAATTTCCTGTGAATTTCTTTCCTTTAAATCCCAGATTCTAAATAATTAGGCTGAGGCAGTGTGGCATCTGACTGCCTTTGTATTACATGTAGCTGAATAAAAGAAATGGTTCAGTGAAGAGAAGTAGAGGTTTTTTGGTTGAGGGGTTTTTTCCCTCCTTTTTATTATGTTCATTTCTTTTTAGCGTAATTTTCATGTCTTCTACTGTCCAAATTTTTGTTTCATTCAGATATCTTAAATCCCTATTAGACTTTATAGATTTCCAGGAAATCTGAAATACCAGAAAAAATATTGGGATGATATAAGGTAGCATAAACTGTAAACCATACCTAAACACTCTGAAAATGAGGTTTAAATACAGGGATCATATTCCTCACAAAGAAAATCTAAATGTACCCTTCCTGTATTCTCAAACAGTGATGAATTTTGATATGTTACCTGTGGTATCTTTGCCTCTATATGAATGCATAATTTCAACTAAGGTTGAAATAAATAGAGTTGTGTTCAAAATTTGTAGATGATAAAGAGGAAACGTACTTTATAAAGACAGGAATGTATCATCAATATAAATGGCACCTTAACCAAGATATAAACACAGTCTAAATGACTGCCTAGAAGGTAACCATAACAGATTTCACCTGGATCAGGGTAATCTTTGCATTCTCTTTTTCTCTCTCTATCCACAGCAAATTGAGGTACAACCTGAATAAACAGCTCCTAGCAAAGTTGGGGTTTGATGTATGTAGCACTGAAAGATACATGTGGTAGAAAAATGAGTGAGTATTCACATAAGCTGCATAAGGAAAGGCAAAATTACCCAGAGTTTTTGCTGCAGTTTTTAATATCTTTGAAAGACTGAAATTAATAACCCCATCTCTGGTTTTGTATTTATGTCATGATTAACAATTTCTATAATTAAAAGATTTTTTAATTAAAAAGTTTTTTATTATGTAAGTACTTAGGAAGATTCAACTACAAATTTTTGTTAAAGTTTAAATTAGATTTTATTGCTTTTTCTGAAGAATTAACTGTAACTAATGAACTTTGCTTCATAGAAGCCATTTGAACTTCATACTTAACCCACTTCTTATCCTTCCTTGTGTTTACTGGCATTAAAAAAATAAATTATCAAAACAAGATGTAGGAAAAAAAAGTGGTTTTATTTTATTGCAAAACTTTATTTGTGGAGAAAAAAAATTGTTTGCTTTGCTATTTTTCTCAGAATAAATAGTATTCTAAAGGAAATTAATGCATGCTAGCATGTTTTAAATAATATTTAGATGATCACAGCTTTGAAGATAAAATGACAGATGCCCAAGTATTTTCCTGTAGAAAAAAAATCAAGAAAAAAACAGCTCCTCCCTAGTATATAGCAAAACATATCCCTGTCAATTTTGGCTCTTGAAGCATATATGCTTCTTCTTTTACCACAAGTGCATTAAAATCCCAATTTGGATTCTTAAGGTAGGGAAAAACTTGGTTCCATTTCTTTATAGAGCTGACTGAAAAGATGCTAGGTCAAAGACAGTTATTTATTAACATTTCTCCCGTTACTTGGACTGAGAAGCCTGAAAAATAAATACATTGAAAGCTTTCCAACTTGTAGACAGACAAAATCATCACAAATATTTATAAGGCTATTTCAATCATAGCATCTCTCAGAATTATGGTTGTTTAGACAATTTTATGCCAATATGGCATTCTGCATTCTGGCTCAAGATAGAACAGAGATTTTATGAGAAGTGCAAACACTTCCTACATCTCCTGAGTATCTCCATCATGGCTGGTGAAACTCTACAATGTTTACTGAGATAGTCCGAATAATTATGTCAGAATTATGTTTAAAATATTTAAAATTATTTTTTAATTAGGACTTCTTTTTTTTTCAAAAATGTGATGCTTTTGTGTTCTACCTGTATAATTCTTAAATAATTGTTTTGGATATTTGTTATTTTCTTAATTCACTATGATAAAAAGGAGTCAGTTCTTCCTCATAGTGCCTAATTATTAAAGTTACAATTGTTCCCAAGCATCATAAAATATTATAGTCTAGTTGAAATAGATATCTTCCCATATATGCTTCTTTATTTCCTTTTTTATAATATGCTGTGACAACTCTTGTTGTTTTCTACATTTTTTATTTCATGTGCTCTTTAAAGTTTTTTCTAGTATTTAGAAAATATGGTAAAAATTCTGTAATGCATTCAACAGTTTATAAATCCCAACCGGCCTTATAATCTTTGTATTGCACCTTGTGGTAAGTAGTATTGTCTCTTTATTTCTAGTGATGTCCATGCTGCTCAGAAGTTGGGTTTAGCTTCATACAATACTCCCAGAGAGTTTGTTTCTCATAAACCATTAGGATATATATTAGGTAAATAAATAATAATAATAATACAAGGCGGGGGAAATCCCTGACTCCTACTGTTGATTATAACTGATATAATACATTTTACTGCAAGATTAGAGGCATTTCTACATAGATGAGAAGAAGCGTCATCAATCCATTATCAGGAACTATCAGAGATGCACAAATGGCAGAAAGAAGAATTAGGTGCCTGCGGCATGTATTAGTAATCTACAGTGTGGGGGATTTTTCGTGGGTTTTTTTTTTTTCTTTTCTCCTCAAGAATCCCTAAACGTATAAAAAATTACTTTCTCAACAAAACAAGAAAGTAACAATTTTTTTTCCTTGTGTTAAATATATGCTAGTGTCTCCTTATATCTGGGAATGAAAATGTCAGATTTACAATATGGTTTTGGGTCAAAAAAACCCAACTGTTAGAATGCTACAGGCACTATACATAAGCTGCAGAACTGGAGAGAGATGGATTTGATGGGTGGACTGTTCGGTGGGCAAAGAATTGGTCGGACAGTCACATCCACAGGGTAGTGGTCAATGGCTCAGAGTCCCAATGGACATCAGTGACAAGAGATGTTTTGCAGGGGTTAGTATTGGGACTGGCACTTTTTAACATCTTCATCAGTGACAAGGACAGTGGGATTGAGTGCACCCTCAGCAAATCTGCAGATGGCATCAAGCTGAGTGGTGCAGCTGAGACACCTGAAAGATAGGATGTCATTCAGAGTGACCTGGATTCAGTGGGACCATGGGAATCTCATGAGATTTAACAAGACCAAGTTCAAGGTGTTGCACCTGGGTGGGAGATACCCCTAGTATCAACATAGGCTGGAGATGAACAGATGGGGAGCAGCCCTGCTGAGGACTTGGTGGTGTTGCTGCTGGATGAGGGGGTGGACATGACCCAGCCATGTGCACTCACAGCCCAAAAAAGCCAAACGTGTCCTGGGCTGCATCCACAGCAGCGTGGGCAGCAGGGCCAAGGAGGGAATTCTACTCTGCTCTGCTCTGGTAAGACCCCACCTGCACCAAGCTCTGGGGTCCCCTGTGAAGGAAGGACATAGACTTGTTGAAGCAGATCCAGATGAGGGCTTCCAAGTTGATCAGAGAGATGAAGAATATGTCCTACGAGGAAAGGCTGAGAGAATTTGTATTTCTCAGCCTGAAAAAGTCTTCGGGGTGACCTAATTGCAGCCTCCCATTACCCGAAGGGAACTTAAACCTAAGATGGAGAGAGATTATTTACAAGAGCATGTAGTGACAGGACAAGAGGGGATGGGTTGAAACTGAAAGAGTAGGTATAGACTGGATGAGGCAAAAATCCTTCATAGTGAGGGTGGTGGCAAAAATTGCCTGGGGACACTGTGGATGGTCCATCCCTGCCAGTGCTCAAGACCAGGTTGATGGAGCTCTGAGTAATCTGCATCCCCACTGCATGAGGGTTGGAACCAGATGATCTGTAAAGTCTCCTCCAACCCAAGCCTTTCTATGATTCCACGATTTTATGCAAAAGTCACACATAAAAATTTCAACATTTAATAATAGCATGCATCATATTAACTCCCTCTTTCTTACCTGTTTAATACAAAAACTCAGCAAACACCTCAAGAAAATAAACCTTTGTCTCTCTATTTTAATCAAAACCCTTGAAAAACATTCTTCCTTTAACCTGTAAGAATTACATGTTCTGACTATACATGAACTGTAGGAAGAAATACATGGTGGCAAGGATCCTTTACACACTTATTTGCTGCATTCTCATCATTGCTCATGTTAGATACATACACAAGATAAAGCCAGCTAGTTGAGACATCTGAAAGGTTGGTAATTCTGTAAATCAGCAAAAACAATATGTGTGTATGTTATGATGAAGAAGGAGTTTTATCAGTAATTGCTCTCCTTTATTGAGCACTGAGTAATTGCTGCAGAAATGATCTCAGAGGCCTGCCCTGGCTCACACAATCACCTTTCAGTAGAATTCCATAATTGTTGTTAAAGATTCATATTTGCCAATTCTAAACACTACTGATAATTTGATTTTTTTGTAAAAAGAAGGTTTACTTAAAAAAATGTTTCTGAAGTGCTCAGTGTAAGAGTGTTCAGGCAATTGTTGCAAAGTTCTTCAGCAGCAAAAATGTTCACATACTTATAATCTTTTGTATTTGAGATTGATTTGTAGCTACAAATGGCCACTGTATGAGCCTGCCGTAATTGAAGTATTTCCACCTGTCACTGAAATGTTGTCTGCTCATCTGCTCTGGACAGCTAAGTCCTACTCTGTTTTCTGCTTACAGAGGCTTCAAAAAAATAATACAGTCAGACTAAAAGTGCTTGCATAACTGTATCCTTTATATGGTCAGAAGTTTTTTTCTGCCGGAGTTGCACTGTGATCAAATACCTTAAAGGAAAGAAAGACCATTTAGACAATTACTTTCAGATGTGCCCTCCATAAAGGTTATGTTCTGTCTCCAGCGCTGCAGTCAGATACCATTTTCTGTTGTTTTGCAGAAAAATGTCCCCATGACAGAGGTGTGAGCAATTTTATAATAATAATAATAAAAAATCTTTCAATTGGGCTAAGCCTTAAAACTGGGGATCCTCAGGTGATTTCTTAGTAGAACTTTATGCAATACTATGAAGTAGTAAGCATGAATGGAGTTAGAGACATGAAATTTTAGAGAATTTCAAATTAAGATATTTTTATTTGCAAATCTCATTCCACTGCAGCCTATCCAAATTCCTCTCATTTTATTTTTCTCTTGCTCATCATAACAGTGAATATAAAAAGTAGTAGTAGTTGAGGTTCTTTGCATCAGGAAAAAAAAGCACAAAGCATTGAAAACAGAACAAAGCAATTCAGCATCAAAGTTCAGTTTTACTGGCTGCACCATTAGAGCTGCAAAGCAATTTTGTACAACCTGCTGAGCATGTCTTATTTTGTGAGGCGTCAAATATCACTTTGGATATAAAATCCAACCCCTCTGGTAGCTTCTGACTGCTGCCATTTTTAATTGTTGTAGTTTGCTCTACAGAGGTGCCATGACATTCAACAAAATCTATTTGTTTGTCCTCTGCAATGTATGTCTACAATGACCCTCACCTGCAATCCCCCATCTGTGGGCCCAGGGCTGATGTTCAAGCTCCTCAGACTCATGCTCCCAGACCTCATATTGTAGGAGAGCCATTATCCAGCCCTGTTGAGAAGATAAAGCATTTTCTGATGTTGGCCTGTGTATGTGTGTGTGAGTATATGTGCTTGGATAATTAATTAGGAAGTGAGAATTGCCTATTTTAAGCAACGTGTGTATTATGCAGTTTGCTTTTATTTTAAGATACTTTCCTCACAAAAAAATAACCAAGCAAAGGTAAAATGCATGCAAATGTTCTTCAAGTTATTGCTTGTTGACTTTACATTCCTTTTTTGTTGTTGTTGTATTGTAGGTTTAATTCCTCTTCCAACAAATAAATAAGTATAGCTCTTCATAAAATCAAAAGTTAGTCTGTGGTTGTTTTAGTAAGGTACTGTGGACTGTAGTTATTTTCCTTTTGTCAGAAGATAATCTAGGTATTGTATTACTGTCTCTTCATGTCTGTAAAAACATGAAAACTTAACCTAAAGACTAGAGTAGAACCAAGCTGATAGGTTCCATAGGCTTTAAAAACAGGAAGGAGCCAAGAAATGAGAGAGTTAAAAAACACATAAATTTATTTGTCTAGTCTGGTACATGAGAGGTTTCACAGATTTGTGGCATGAAACTTTGAGAAAGCATACCATCAACAGTTAGGTGATTAATGACTTGTATGTGAGAAGAAAATGCATAAACATTCCTTATTGTCAACAGGTTTCAGTCACTATGAATAGTAAGCAGACACAGATGCATAACTGTTTGTACCATTTTGAATTTCAGGGCTCAAAGATTTTGGATAACATCAAAAGTATTGAATGTGAGGGGGGTTTGGTTGGTTTGTTTGTTTGTAAGCTTTTTTTTTTATTACAACAATTTTTCCCTGGTCCCTATAGGATCATAGAAACATAGAATACTTTGATTAGAAAGGGAGCTGCAAAACATCTACTTCAGCCCTGCTGCGGGCAGGGACATCTTGGACTAGCTAACATTGCTCAAAGTACCCTCCAACACTACTTCATGAGATGCTCAAAACTTCTCTGGGCAACCTGTTCTATTGTCTTATCAACCTGACAACAAAGAATTACTTTCTTAGGTCAAATCTATCCCAGCTGAAACCAGGACACACCCTCTTTCAGTTCAAAACTGTTTCCCTTGTCCTGTGACTGCATTTCTGGTAAAAAGACTCTCCCCATTTTTTTTACAAGCCCACTTAAAGTATTGAAAGGCTGCAATAAGACAGAGCCCTCTATTCTCCAGGCTGAAGAACCCCAACATTCTTAACTTTTTTCTTATGGTAGAGGTGTTTGATTCCTCTATCTGTCTTTGCAGCCCTCCCCTGGACACGCTCCAACATGTCCATGTCTTTTTGCTGGGTACCCCAGAGCTCAACATGGTATTTAAGGTGGGGTGTCATGGGAACAGAGAGGGAGAATCACTTTCTTTGACCTTCTGGCCACACATCTTTTCATGCAGCTGAGGATAAAATTGGTTTTCTCAGCTGCAAGCTCATTGTTGAATCATACTCAGTTTTTCATCCATCAGCACTTTCAAGTTCTTATCAGCAAAGCTGCTTTCAATCCATACATGCCCCAGCCTCTACTGATATTTGGGGGTCACCATGATCCAGGTGCAAGATCTTGCACTTCGCCTTGTTGAACTTCAGGAGTTTGCAAGGGTGCACTGCTGAGGCCCTGAAGAACCCCCTGGATTGTGTCTCATCCCTTAAGCATATGAACTGCAGCACTCAGCTTCATGTCATTTGCTTGGGACAGGTCACATTTAGCTAGATAACAAAAATTATAGTGGCAATTTCTTGTGACCATACTTAACTAACCTTTATTTAAAACTGCCTGCTCTGAAATGACTTTTTCTTCTTTCTGAATACTACAAATACTTCATAAAAATGATCAATAATTTCCCTCTACATTTTAGATGCTAGAACTGGAGAATTTTCCTGCCTTGTCTTTCAAAAAATAATGAGGAAAAAGTGAAGAGCACTTTTCAAACATAAAGGCAGGAGGAAATATCTGAGCTAATACACTTGTTTCTCACCAGTTAACACAAGAGTGATCAAAATTAGCTAGTTAAAAACATGAGGAAATGAGGTTAGAGACTGTTTGCTCCCATCCTCATAGACACATAATAAGTATGTTAAAACCAAACACAATTACTTTCAAAAGATATTATTTTTAAAAAGATAGATTAGATATTGCACTGTGTCTTCTTCACAATAATTCAGTACTTCAGTGGCTATAAGGAACAATTATGAAACTGTAGCTATTCTCAGGAATATGTTACATTGGATAAGGAAAAAAGAAAAGAAAATTGAAATTACAGAGGCAACTCATAAATTTTTGTGAAGTCTAAGTAGCAATGAGAAAGATAGCCCCAATTAATAGGAAGAAAAATTCTTAGTCACAGAAATTTGGGCATAGAGAATGAAACTTAAAGGACAATAAATTATCTGAGAATGCTCAACTGACACTACTAAACTGGAATTGGTTCTAATGTTGATACAGTTAAAATGACAACACGTAATTAGAAATAAATCTCACTCAATATTTTGAAATTATAGGTCTCATTCACTTTAATATCATCTTTGATTGGATATTAAATTAAAAAGAAGATATTTTGTTTTGCATACTTGTCAGATATTCTGTTTTTCTGACTTCAGTGGGATCTGGAAAGGAATTGGCTCTCCTGTGTATTCATGTAGTTTTGTTCCTAAATTATAAAAATTATCTCTTATTTTCTTTTTCTATGCAAGACACTTATTTTTCACGTGCCTACTATAACTACAAAAGGCAACATAATCATCCACCTCATCACCAGTGGTTCCATTGAATCTAATGGATAGAGTGTATCCAGGGAATACCATGTTAACATGGCTTTGAGTACACGCAGCTGGGTGACTACTGATGTCTTTTACTAGGACTTTTTCACTAGATCTTTTAAGCATAGGAAAAATATTAAATCCTTATTCGGAACTGTATCACAGAAATTGAAATATTTAATTCAGACTTGCACTAGCTTGCTCAGCACATAACATCATATACAATTTATTATATTGCATAATTTTTTCAATATAAGCTTAAGAACAGGATTTTACCTCAGAATCAAGTAACTATAGAAAACATTACTGAAAGTTCCCTCTGTTTACTGATTATTCCCTTAAAGCCTTAATTTTAAGCATCTTTCAATCTTAAAAAAAAGTCAATCAAAAATCTTCATAGATGAGTATGACAAGCTTTAAAAAAACCCCAAATATACCCCCCCAATGAATAAAAAACCCACACAAAACTCCTCAAACAAACAAAACACCCCCAACAAACCAACCCTTCTCAAATAACCAAGAATACTGAAGTGAGATGCATGTTATGGATTGAAAATAGGACAACTAAAACCTGTAGCTATTTTAATATAAGATTTAATTGGCTAAGTAATAAATTTCTAATCTGATTAGGTAATTTATTTCCTCAAAGAACCAATTTAGTCTTTATGTTCAGTAATAAATAACAAATGCTTAAACCTTTTGGCTATATTAGACTATTTTACTAAATTTGCATCTTCAAGGAGAACTAAGAAATATATCCTAACAACCTTCATGGGACAAAGCCTACAGTGGCATAAAAAGAAGGAAAAAAAAAAAGGAAAAAAAAAAGTTTAAATGCCCGTGTAATGATTCAATGATTCAATTAAATCAGCCACAATTGTTTTATTGGTGAGGACTGGGAGTATCTTTTTTTTTTTATTTTCATACAAATAGGTCTATAATTTCAGTGAACGGCAAAAATTCTAATGGTTTGCCTAAACATTTTAGCAATGCTCAGAATGGACATTAGTTAAGTTAATCAATGCCTATGTGTGAATATATCTGAGTCAATTCTATAGTGTTCTGAAGTTTAGTGATAATCAAAGCAAGGAAAAATTGATGATTTGTTCATTTTTTTTGGGGGGGAAACCAAGCCTGAATTTAATTTTGGACATTGATTTGATTATTTTTCTTCATACTTATGCAAATTACATTAACAAGTTTTTGGGGGACTTTTAATGTTTTGGTTTGGCTTTTGGGGTTATAATTTTCACAGTGATGCAATGTACTATGACATCAAACAACGGCAAAAACCTAGAACATAATGACTTTGAATTAAAATTAAAATTTAGAAATCAAAAGTAAAAGGATACAATTTAGGTTAATTTTAATGGGTCCAAACTTTACACTCAGAATTTTCTGAACTTAATTTTGTAGTAGGGTTTCCTTGAATTTATCATGTGAAAATAGAAATTCATAAGTGCATTGAAAATTTCGGTTTAAAACAAAACGAAAAACGAACACAGCATTTTTGAGAACATTTGGAAAAAACACCCAAGTAATATATTGCAAAAATATGTGGCGTCTGAAGGCAAGCTAATTAATATAATTTTTTAAATACTAAGGTGTCTTAACCAAGAAACCCAAACACCCAAATAAACCTGAAAAATATATGATGGTAAAGTGAACTGAAACCTTTACGTGGTACATAAAAAGGGATAAATCAATTGCATTCCAAAGAGATACGGACTTAGAAAGCTGTGTTAAAAACTAATGTAAATTAAGGATATTCTGATAAATCAAGCAGCAAGAGAAACAAAAGGAATTGAGGTACTGAAAAACAATCTTTTGTACTGACGCTGGTTTATTGTCATGTTGTTTTGTGATTTATGTTTTTAGGTTTACCTAAAAACATAAATCAGAAAACAATATGACAAATAAAAAAAAAAATTTATGGATGCAAATATTGATTATATGTTATAAAGATATTTGCCACTATTTCTTGGACACTGATAGCTGGTTCAGAACTAAGTTGCACAGCACAACCATTAATGATAAAGAATTTTTTAGTAGTTAAGGCCTTGTTTATCCCAAAAAAAAAAAAAATCACAAAGTCAAGTCAGTGTTAAAGGTAATTGGAACTTGTGATAGAGATTGCAGCAAGCAGACCATTTTCAATAACTTGTTAAATTACATTCTTTCATGAATTGGGATAATGTCAATCTTGAATCAATGGAAAGGAAGCTAATTCCTCCTGACTTGATAGAGCTTCCTGGAAGCTCTTTGAAGCTATATTTCTGAAACCCTATACCAACCATAGCAGACAACAGCATTTCACTTAAAGACTCATTCAATGTTGTGTCTAGTCTAGAGAAATTAGACTGGTTCTGAGTTTGAGCAGACTGTGTTGGGACCTAGCGAGGTACAAGCCCTCATCTTCTACTTCCCTTGTTTGCTAGAAAAAGTGAATCTAAATAGTTGATTTTTAAAGATGATGTGAATTTCTGCAGAGCCAATCTCAGCAGTGAGCCCTGCAGGATCCCGTCTAAATAAGAAACACCCCAGAAGGTAATTGAAGAATCAGCCTATAAAAACTCCCGCAAAAGTACAAGAAAGTCAACAAGGGAATATCTTAATGAATGTGTAATTTTCTTGTCTACTTATTCAGTATGGAAAAAATTGGAATTTCAGGGTAATACAAAAGAAGTTCCTTATTAGAAACAATGCAGAATGCATCAATTCTAGCTTTGTTCCAGTACACAGAATAACCTTTTAATTTATGCAATAAATTTCCATTTCTGCAGGTGACACTGTGACGCAGAAGTCAATAGGTCTCCATAGAGGTTTAACTGTGTATTTACCTACCTCATTCAAATCTAACCAATTGCCTTCCCCTCAAAATCTAAAACTTCAGCAAAGCCTTTCCACACGACCATCAAAGAAATTTCTACTCTATGATAAAATTAGCTGAAAAAGAAAAGTGCTAGAGTGTATCAAAGAATAAAATGTTCAAACTTTTTAGAGGTGAATTTTCATTGGTGTTGCTTTATAATCAACATTTAGTAATGGGTAGATGTATTTATTTAAACAATTATATTTTATAGTTACAAATTTAATTAAGCAGCATTACTCGTACAGCAGCTCATTTACATAATGTAATCTATTTTATACCAGTCCAAATTCCCTTGGTATAAAGCAAACCAAAGAATTTTTCTTATTATTATGGCATTTTTGATCAGTTAGTCGAGGCAATGTTCTAATTACAAGAAAGCAAGAAAACACTCACACAAAACTAATTTTCTACTTCATTTTTTTAAAGTAGAAAAGTTTCAGTGGGATTAACATTTTCTACAACAATAGCAGTAAGAGTTATATATTCCGGCATGTTCTTTTACAGTATTAACCTTCGCTCAAAGTATTCTATGTAATATATGCCTCTCATTAAAACCAGCAGTGAATCCTTTCAAAATCACTCTTTTTGCAAAACATGTGCCTTTCTCCACTATATAAATGTAGCTGAATAATTCTGAGAATCATAGAATTACAGAAGGGTTGAGGTTGGAAAGTGCCTCTGAAGGTCACCTTGTTCAAAACCTTGGCTCAAATGAGGTCACCTAGAGCTGTTTTCCAAGGATCATGTGCAGGCAACTTTTGAATATCTCCAAGGATGAAAATTCCACAATACCCCTGGGCAACTTGCCTCGCCTTTTCAGTCATCCCCACAGCAAAAAAGTGTTTCCTGCATTTCAGACATAGCCTCCTGTTTTTCAGTTTGTATGTATTGCCTCTCATCCTGTCACTGGGCACCACTGAAAAGAGTCTGGCCCTGTCCTCTTTATGCCCTCCCGTAAGATATTAACATATCTATATACCATCCCTTTAGGGCTGCTCTTCTCCAGGATAAGCAGTCCCATTTCTCTCAACCTTTCCTCATATTTGAGGTACTCCACTTCCTTATTCATCTCAATGGCCTATTGCTGGGCTCTGTCCAGTACAGTCATATCTCTCTTGTTATTCAGTATAAATGAAATAATTTGTTGAAGGAAGATACAATCTCATAGGCTTAAGTAAAGGCAAAACAAGATGACAGATAAACGTTGAATTTCAGTGTATTTCAGGATAGAGATTAGATTCCTCTCCCAGATCTATACACAGTGTCTGAGGCTGTCTTGGACAAGACATTAAAGAATCTTTACATCTTGTGAAGGCAAGAACCACAAATATAGTAAAGGAATTCTGTAGACAAATTTCTTAATTTTAAACTATGATTATTCAAAAGTTTTGGAGGGGAATTAAAATGGGAAGTGTAGGGTTTTTTTGTGGTTCTTTTCCTTGCTGTCATACTATTGCTTTTATCAGGGTACTCAAGTCAAGCTAATATACTTTGCCACACCAAATGAATGATCTCCACCCCTCTATTTCTTTCTGACCTTTGGCATTAATGGGAAACTTGTTCCCCTCCTTCCTTTTTGGTGGAACTGACATTTGGTTAATGATGTTCAAGTTCATTTAGCTTACTAGAATGTCATAAATTTTTTTTCTGTGACACTTATTGGGTTAATTTTCTGCCAAACTAGTAAATTGGAATGATGTAGTGTGTGGTCAGGCTGGAAGAAGACAGATGGGAACTGAGTAGGAGCCTTGGGGAAGAGCAAGATATCCTTTTTTGCAGAGTGTAGAGTCATTCTGTCAGCTCAACCCATCTCCTATAGATTCTTTCTGGGTCCCACTATCTGCTCTCCTCTTTACAGAAGGAGACTATCTCTCAAATCTTTCCCATCAGTGGGGTCTGTGGATCTGGTCTGACTTCTTTCCTTAACTTCTCTCTTACACAGGTAATTCATTGTTATGTGGAGGTCATTGTTTTCCAGATTAATATTTTCAATGGGCTCTCACTGGTCTATCATTGTTAGTGCTTCTTTCAAATGCCATATATCCTGTTGACAGTACAATACTGAATTGGAATGTGACTATTATTATATTATTCTGGATAATTTGTCAGTCTTTAGCCAACAGGATCATCATCATAAAAGGTGGAGCTTATCATGACAGCTGCAATCAAAAGTATTCATAAAAAATTAAGAACTTAACTTTGACTAAATTTCTACCTAATGTAGCATAAATATTTAATCAGTTGCCTTTTATGAAAAGGAATAGAGATATTTTCTTTTCTTGATACTATTAGATCCTCTTGTGACTCTATGGTAATGTAATACACATTCCATTTATTCCTCGCATTTACCAGTCCTTTGAGACTTAGTGCTTTCAAACTTCTATCTATAGTAGATGAATACAACAAATTATCCCAAATATCTGTGTTACTGTTTAATATTACAGCCTTGCACTTATTGGATGTCCAGAAAGGTTAGCATAAGGTAAAAATTATTGCATTTGCTCTGCTAATTGCATTGAGAAGAATCTTCCCAGAACAGATAAATATTCTGAAAATAACAAAAAGCTGTATCAAAATTACAGAGAACTGACTGAAAGTTACTTGTGAAAGCTTTAAAAAACAATTAAGAATGAAGAGGTCATCCTCTGATGATGGCAGTCTCAAATATCAATATTATGCTCCACAAAGCCACAAAATATTTTCTTATCCTACCCCAAGGTAGGATAAGAATATTTTCTTATCCTTCCACACCAAGTGGAAGGAAGGTCCTGGCATAACAGGTTACAATATCTTTTCTCTTATTTATTTCCTGTCTCAAAAGTTATTACTCAGTTGCTCCTTTTTCTCAACTTAGTCTTCTTCTAATAGTGATATACAGAAAAAAATATTTACATTGGCATGTGCATAATGAACCGTTATGAAGGAAGTGGTAGATAAACTAACATTTCACTTGTTCAGACTCCTGTGTTTTAACACAAAACAATATATCACTCTGTAGTACTTACCCACAATATCTTTTTCCTGTGATATTATTTTCTCTTTTTCTCTCTTTTTACTTTTTTTTTCCCCCCCAGAATAATTCTTTCTCAAAGTACCATGGATTAAGAGCACCCACTAGTGTCAGTTCCAGAATTGTAATGCTTTTTTTTATTTTTTTTCTGTAACTGAATATGAAAAAAATATTGTACTGGTACAGAAAACATTGAAGGAACAAAGGCAGAAAGATTGTCTTCATTAGAGTTGGATCAAAATTTAAATTAAAGGCACTGCTCTCCCCTTTCACAGCAAATGTAAACCTATGGAAAAAGAGTATGCTCTTTGAATAATTATGTCTGTCAATCTCTTCTCTGCCTAATAATTACTTTAACACATTTTTGGATCTGAAGATAAATTAATTTGTGATTTTCATCTGATAGTTTTCATCTGATGCCCAAACCATCAAATCTGAATATGATTTTAGATGTATAACGAAAAATCTCAGAATAACTTAAATGGATTATTTCATATGTACATACATTAGTTGCTATAATGAGGAAAGCAAAGAAATCAGTCAAACAATTTTCTTTATTTTTCTTTCCATACTGTTAACAAGAAATAAAACACATTGGTGAAGTTAGCCTCTAAAGGAGTGAGGAAGAATGATATACCAGGCATTCAAGTCAAATAATCACTCCACAGAATTACAAATAAATAAATAAATAAAAAAGACTACCCCTTTTTTAAAATAAAACAATTATTTTCTATTGAAAGTACCTGTCTGAACACATCACTAGATATTACAATTTTGATTCTCCCAACTGCAGATTTAGAAAGTAAGGAAATTTCTCCCATGCTGAATGATATCTGTTTGCCATTTCTCAATTATATCAATTGGAGTGATATCAGAATATTTAAGTCAGGAATTGGCCTTTACATTGTAGAATTTACCTGACCTGGTTATGCACATGAGAAAAAAGTACTTGTATAAGAGAAAATCTCTTTTGTAGATACAGGACTAGGCATGACTCACTTAACTATTTAAAAATGAAGCCCTATATCCTTCAAGACAAGGATTGTAGAATTATTAAAAGGAAAAAGAAAAGGCAAATCCTCAGTGTTTCTGATACTGATGGGAGGTAGCAGGTAAGACAATGGGAACTCCACTGATAAATGAATGCCCTTATTCTCCAGAAAACATCAACTCTGAGTTCAAATATTTCATAACAATTTAACCAATGTCTGGGAAGGACCAGTCAATGCACCTCTTCAGATTTTTTTATTTTTATTTTTTAAGAAGTCCAGTCCCTAGAATGAACCAGATTATTTGCATATAGACAGGAATAGTTAACTGGAAAACTTATGAATAACAAATACAGTCTCATCTGTCTTGGGCAATAGTAATGAAAAATATCTACCAACCCCAAATTTAGTAAAATCTTTCTATATATGAAATTAAAAAGGTTTTCAATAAGGCTATTGGATAGATATCATATGTGTCCACTTGCTTTGGAAAGCTAAGACCCTTGTGCCCAACCCATTATGAAGACTTTCCAATAAGCAGCCTGCTGTTTGGAGGGCAGTCCAACTGACTTGTTCAGGGTCACAAGCCAACAGCTCAAGAAAGACTCTTTCCTAGGTCTCCACACTTATTCAAGTGTGTTACCTGCTGCTGGTAAATGCCAGTGTCCTTGAAGGACTAACACTAACATTCTACAAGCATAACACTCCTTATTATACACAATGATAACAGAAAATTGCGACAGGTTAAGGTTCAAGGATTGCTGGTGATGGTACAGGACTGCAAAATGGATTCAAAGCAATATAAAGAAAAGCTTCAGTCACCAATCAAAGCCAGCCTGAGATAATCAATCAGTACATGTAGAGTATGGATTTTACTCAATATTTATGAAGGAGACAGCTTCAATTTGTTGATCGGTACCAGAAGTTACAATGGAGCCTTCCCTAACTTCTTCTCATTCCTAACTGATTTTCATGCTATTTCTGTATGTTTAGGTGGAGCTTGAGTGACTGTTCATACCTACCTTTGTTACTGATTGGTGCAAAATTCTCTTTTTTCACTCTTGAATGTACAGCCAATAAAATGCAGACACTTCCTCAGTGAAGGTTGGAAGGTGGTCATACCTTGGGGGTGTGTAACTTTGGGATGGAGGTGTGCATTAGTTAAATTAGGTTATAATGTGTTCCTCTGAGGACAGTATTTCCACCACAGTTGCTGGTTCAGCAGTAAGACATCTCTCTCTCTCACCTGAAGTCTGCCTTTAGTTTTATCAACTGAAAAGTACTATCAGGTTCCTCCTCCTTCAAGGATTCCACGAGACCCTGGACTCCACTCTCCCCTTTTTTCCCTTTAGCACAATGCTTATAGATGTAGATTAGGTATGTGGGGAATCATGGTGGCGTAAGTTTCAGGTATGCCAACCACATTCTATCCAGGGAGTAGTAAGTGCATTTCATCCTATAATCTCCATGCTGTTGTAACTTCTGTTAAGATGAGAATATAACTTCTCAATTTCCTCTGATTTTACCCCTACCAATTTTTACACAAGCACTCATTAAGCAATATGAGTAAAACTGCAAATTGTTTGTCTTCTTCCAATTATTCAGGGCTCAAGCAGTGTTGAAACATTCTTGGTGTGTTCAAATATCCTTTATGAAACAATGTGTTTTCCTCTTTTTCTGATAGCACCATGAAGCTTGAAATGACCTTTCATCCCACAAAAAGAAGAAATACTTTAATTTATGCAGTAAATTAAACAATTTATGGGGTATCTGAAGTAAAACACAGTCTGTCTTACCTAGTGAGGCTGTGAACAAGGTAGACATACACTTTTTGGATATAATACAGAAGTACCCTCAAAAATGCAGCTATAGATCCTTACTGTACATAAATAGTTCAAGAATAAATAATAGGTTTTATATTAGCAGAGTTTATAATCTAAATATGGTACTTGAGGTATCTGTTTATGAAGATCCAGATCTTAGAATAAGTTTTCCTTTTTGTAAATGGAAAGGTTTTGAGTTGGAAACATAAAACACTATTTGTTTTTGTTTATTTTCTATTATTATAGATTGTACCACCCTTGGGATTTGTCTTTCACCTATTCAAAGATTTTGTTACAATATGTAATAAATCTCTATGATGTGTCTTCTTTATTAAATGAATTACTACAAGAAGTATTTTTGTACCCTACATTTCTTGTTTAGTTGTTTTCATCTGTGCTAGACTGGTTTCAGTAGATCAAAAGATTGTAAATTTCTAACTCATGAGCTGATTGAAATGTAGCAGTACTATAAATTCTTGTGATAGATTTTCTTGTATCAATATGACTCACTTTATGGTTGGGGTTTTTTTTTTGCATGGAATGATATTGACAAAAAAAGTAAGTTTGTTTACACAGTCTAGTATAAAATCCTGGTTTACTTCATCAAACCTCAGTACTATATATGTTCATGGTACTTTAGGAGAGTGTATTAGGTATATGTGGCATCTTTTTTTTCAAAAAATACCCCCTAGACAGAAGCATAAATTCTAATTTAAATCAAAGCTTGAAGATTTTACATGTGTAATATTAAACAGAGTTTTCAGAAGAAAGACTGGACTAAAGTTGTGAAAACTACTTTTTTCTGGCAGATAAAAATAAAACCAACAAGAAAAATTACTGATTAATTTTTTTTGTGGAAAGGATTATAGAATTGAATTTATAAGAATTTCCAGATACTTTGATTTTTTTAATAGCTCAATGTTTTCTTTCATTTCAATATTATTTATGAGCCAGCCTATCTCACAACAGAAAATTTGATATAACTAGTTTCTATCCCTTTCTCCATTCCAGCTGACCACTTGTCCGTCGTGCTGCACTGTACATACAGACATGTCTGTATATATGTCTAGAAGTAATTAGGAAAATCATTCCCATTATATATAACCCAAAAGCCCATAATTGCCTTTATATCACCAGTTCGGGGGTACAGCTGATGGAAATTAGATGAGTATCATGTAGAATCTGAAACTGTTCGAGCCTGTTTAATCACTACTAAAGATACTTCATGCATGATAAATGCAAAACACCTAAATATGTAAGTGAAAAAGCAAGTTAGTAAGGGGGTTTGACCATTTTTTATAATTTTTGTTACTTCTATTTCTGCGGTGCCCGCAATTACCTTCCCTTCACACCCTGTCCTACCCCACCTCACCCTGCCCCACACAATCCTGTCCTGTCGTTCTCTCTATCCAAGTCAACACTGGAAAAATGTGGAAACTTCTGATTTTCCCGCTGGTCCTGTCATGGGGCACCACTGAAAAGGGCCTGTCTCCATCTTCTTTGCATCCACCCCTCAGGTGTTTTTTATTTATTATAGAATCATAAAATCATTTAGACTGGAAAAGACTGTTAAGATCATTGAATCAAACCATAAACCTAATATGGTCAAGTCCAGCACTAAATCATATTCCTACCTACCACAAGTTTAACCCCAGGAGTTGAGTGAACCACTTTTCTGGGCAGCCTATGCCTACACTTGAAAACTCTTACAGAAGAGTTATTTTTGATTAATATCCAATCCACCTTCCCTGGTGCAACCTGAGGCCATTTCCTCTTGTTCCATAGCTTTTTATTTGGTAGGAAGATCAAATGCACCTGGCTATGACCTCCCTTCAGGCAGTTGTAGAGAGCGATAAGGGTCCCCATTGAGCCTCCTTTTCCCCAGGCTGAACACTCCCTCAGCTGCTCCTCATAAGAGGATTAGATGTATGCTTTAGGTCCTTCACCAGTGTCTCTGGATACAGTCCAGCACCTCTCTGTCTTTCTTGTGGTGAGGCATGCAGGCCTGCACAAGTGCGGCCTCACCAGTGACCAAGTACAAGTACTATTACTGCCCTGGTCCTGCTGGCCACATTATTTCTGATAGAAGTAAGGATGATATTTGCCTTCTTGGCCACATTGAGATCTCCCCTGTGCCTTTTCTTTTCCAGGCTAAAAAGTTGTCTCAGCCTTTCCTCACTGGAGAGATAGTCCATCCACTTCATCATCTCTGGTGGCCCCTTACTGGAGTCCTTGCAGTATGTCCATGTCTTTTTTGTAATGAGGAGCCAGAACTGAGTATGAATGTAGTCACATATTCTCAATTAACTGCTACTTCATGGTTGTTCATCCCATGGCTCTGATTCAGAGAACTCTGGCTAGGTCTCTCTAAAGCAATCCAACACAGATGGGACTAGCTCTCAGCATCCTGAGCCACTGGGAACTGAGGCTAGAAATCATTCCCTGCCTTTCTCTATTTAACAATATAATCATAAAGCCTAGTTCATGAAATCACAGTGTGTGTAATTATTTTACGAATGATCTAGGTACCCAGATTGAAGCCTTTGATGATTTGGTTAAGCATGCTGCAGTATGTTACGACTTAGTTAGTTACTTTAGCCATTCTATTCCCAGAGAATATGGAATCATAAATGCGTAATTAAAGTTTTATCACTTCAGTGACAAATGTAGCGCTGTAGCTAAAAATATGTTTGAGGGAGGATTTCAGCTGGGACATAGGACTTCACACTGCAACAGATGAAGTTTTAGCAGGCACTTTCTTTTCCTTCTTTTTGAACCTGATTTTCTGAATACAAAGACTTGAAAAATATGGGAACCTAACTTTCAGAACTTCGAGCTTGTAGAGACTTTCTTAAAGTAAGATTCTTCCTAAATTACTTTCTTAAACTAAGTATATGCCAATAGGAGCAGATATGTAAAGAGAAATAATTGATTTTGATGATTCATTGTCCACATTAAACATGCTTTTTGTAATAGAGTAATTCTAGCTGAATACCACAGAGCAACTGACCATTAACATTACGGCATATTAGGAGGTCTCCAAGAGAGATTCTTTTGCTTATGTTTCATCCAAAAGTAATCACCCTTATGTTCTCTAAAACCGATTTATAATGTTAACCAAATACAGGAAGTGGAAGTGGTAGATTTTGCTTCAAAGGCAAGCTATGATCTGAACTAAAAAGCTAATAAATACGTACTACAAAAACATCAGAAAGACCTTTAACCTCCTCATGCCAGGTTTTATTTGAACACAAACTATGGTAATAGAAAATTCAGACCCAGATAATAAGACATTATGAAGATTAAAGAGCTTATTAACAAGTCTTTGCTCTTCTTAATGTGTCTTTCCATGTGGAATGTTTTCTTTCAGTGTTGGTCTAAAGCAGTGTTTACTGGCTTTATGGTTTTCAATATACTTTGCACAGTACAATCAAATTTGCTTCAGGAGGGGATTTGTCTGTATTTCCTCTGATCTCCTCTAGTAGTAAAACTGCTATAAATTCCTAATGTGTCTCTCTGTACCAATCTCAAAATACTTCTTTCCTTCCAGTGAAGGCATAATGTTCTGTTATTTGCATGTACTTCTACCTGACCTGGAAAGTAACAGAAGACAAACAGACCACCTTCCTCTCCTGTGTCCATCCATATCCTTCAAAAATTACAGAACACATTTATTGTGAACAAACTATTAGAAAAAATGGAATCCACTTTACTACTCAAAGCAAAAATAAATCACAAGCTCCCAGAAAGAGATAAATCTGTTTATCTTAACCAAAACACAGATCACAATCACTTCCATTAAAATCATGTGTTGGTAGGCAACACTTTAAACTCATTTATCCAGAGATATTCTTGCATTTGCATTGAATCTGCCTGGGAGGAAAAAAAAAAAAANTTAACATCTGGTTGACACTGATTTGGGGGATTTTTTTGTTGGCTTGTTTTGGCAGGCTCTTTTTGCCATTGTTTTTTAATCCCCTTTTTTCTCAGTGATGTTCTTGATGGGTTCTCTAAACTACTGTTGCTGTCAGGATGTCTGTCACTTGCCATGGTGAGGATCAGGCTTCACACAGAAGTATATTTTCAGTGGATACAGGGAGAGGTTTCTTGGGAGTAATGGTAGAAGGCATCTAAAATAAGAAATGTCATCATGTTGTATAAAATCAGTTCCCAGTAAGGCAAAATTTATAGGGTTAGGCTTCAGCCTGAGAAAGTCAGGCTCCTTCATTCATATTTTCTCTCTGTCTTTCTCTCTCTTTCTGTCTTTCTCTCTTCCTCCTTCTTCCTTCACTCATCTCTTCCTATCTTCCTACATTCTCCTTCTCTTTTCCTTCCTTTCTCTCACAGCTGTCAGTTTAATCCCTATACAGCAGGTTTATTCTTTTCCATGCACTGCATAGTTCTGGTATAGTTTTAGAAATGGGCTTTCCCAGGAACAGAAAACAGATGATACCAAGAGCCACTGTTGCCCCAGCAGGCCAGATATTAACTCAAATGCACACAAATTGATATCACAACAATTCTTGAAGTGTTCAACTTTCCTTTCTTTTTTCTCCTATTCCCAGAACTCAAATTTCTGTTAATGCAGGGTGAAAATCAATGGCTAGTTTAAAGAAGATTCATAAATTGTGTCTGAAAACAGCCTAAAATAACTGCCAGTACATATATATATTACAAAAGATCTATAGACTTCACAGTTCTTTGAAAAACAGTTTTGTAAATGATAAATACCTGTGTCTAGCCTCCATCACCCACATATTCCATTTTTACCTTATGCCAGGAATCTAAGCTTCAAGCAGACATCCTAATGAGGGTGCATGCTGTGACAATCTGCTGGGTAAGCTACTATATGCAGAGCAATTTCATTATTTTTAATGTATGTAGTCTGCCTATGAATACTTGATGTTTCATTTTACTCCTATCTCATCAAATTCTGGTAAAGATCCATGAAAAGGCAACAGCGAAAAAAACACCTGAGTGATATAAACACTTTCTTAGCCTTGCATTTATAAGCCATTTTTTGTTAGTGTAATTGAATTTGCTGATAAGCACCTGGGACTTTTTTGTGTTGTTGTCCTTAGATTAGTAACGCCTTCTCCTAACCTAATGTGCAACAGCAATTTTTCTCTGTTCATGATTCCTTAGCTAACAAAATTATTTTCTACATAAGATACATTTCCTGTTGAGTTCATGTAGTCAGGAGTTTCAAAACAGCAAGAATCAAGATCTGAGAGGAGGAAAAAATATTACTTTTTCCTACCCACTGTTCCATTTCACATGATATGTTTCAATACTGGTAGTTTTTAATGAACAAGAATATATTATAATTCAGTAGCAGTAAAAAAATCATAACATTAAGGTAATAAATAAGTATTTGAATGCTTGCTTTAATCTAAATAATTTGGTTTCTTATGGCTTCCTTGGCATATCAAGAATGGATAGAGCAGAAATAATATTGAAGAAAGAATAACCCTACAGAGTTAGAATTGAAGTTTGTAATGTAGCCATGAAGGTTAAAGCTTCCCTTGTATTTTCATGCTGATTATTTCAGACAACTAAATTCTGCAGTCAGCATGAGTCAAAATGGATCCCACCTTCCCTCCTACTGTAACTATTCTTAGTAACTCTAATAATAAATATTTTGCCACAAATATTCTTTTGATCACAAGAGCGATTTCAGGCACCTCAAGAACAGAAATGTGAACTTTCTGAACATAGCATTATTCACCTAACAGAATATTTGACCAATGATGTTACCTCATCAAAATGGCTTTGAATATATTCAAAATTCTTATCTAATTGAATATAATTATATCCTCTATAACTATAAATACTGCCTTCAGTTTTTAAAAAGTATAGAGGTTTTATCTATATATATAGAGAAATATGAAATAAAGGTATATATATAAAATCACATTAAAACATATTTAGATTTATTGTAGTAAAAGTTTACCTGAACTTTTTGAAGTCAAGAGTCCTCACTTACCAGTTAACCAAAAGTTATAGTTTAAAATTTGTAGCACCATTATTGTTCCAAATCAACTTCTCCCCTTAATGATAGCACTAGAAAGGCATGATTCTATGTTTCTTGTGTCCTTGTATTCTTTACTAGTCAATCCATGGTTCACCTAGCGGGAGCATTGCTAAAACTAACAGGATGTTAATTTTTGTCTAGTCACAGAATCACAGAATGGGTAAGACTGGAAGGAACAACTGTGGTCTACCTGGTCCAACCAGCCTGCTCAAGCATGATCATCCTAGGGCACCTGGCACAGGTTTGCATCTGGACCATCTGTTCCAGCGCTAGGTCACCCACACTGTAAAGTTAAGTTCTTCCTCATGTTCAAGGGGAACATCCTGTGTTCCAGTTTCTGCTTGCTGCTTCTTGCCTTGTTGCTTGACATCACCAGGAAGAGTCTGGCTCCCTCCTTTCAGACACTGCTATACATCCCCTCTCAAGAAGATGGCCCTTCTCAAGGCTGAATAACCTCAGCTCCCTCAGCTTTTTCTCATAAACCAGGTGCTCCAGGTGCTTCCCTAATCATTTGTTCCTTGACATCCACTGGACCTTTTCCAGGAGCTCCATGTCTCTCTTGTACTGAGGACTGGACACAGCACTCAGGGCTGGACAGAGGGATGAGCAGAGGGGCAGGATCACCTACCTTGACCTGCTGGCCTTGCTCCTCCCAGTGCAGCCTGGAATACCATTGACACTGTACAAACGGTCAATGCTGGCTCATGGACAGATTGCTGTCCACCCGGACACCTAGGTCTTTCTCTAGAATAGTTTAATAGGAAATTCGTTACAGACCTGTTAATTTATTTACTGGAAATAGTTAATGTTTCAAGTTATTCAGTTTGATTTTTATTCCTATAGGATATTTTTTAGATATCTGCAATATAATCTTTTATAATCAAAAGGTTGCAACTGGAAAGAAAATAAGTTATCGTAGGTATGATATTTATTATACCAGGAAGCCCTGGTTAAACAAGATACAAAGTGATCTTTGATCCAGAAAAAGAAACATTTTGAGACTTTGATACGTCTTCATTACCCTAATAATTTATTCATAAGCTCTACCAGCAGCCAGTGACATTATAGCTGTCATCTGAACCACAAACTTCAAAAACGATAAATATAAATTTATTTGTTCAAAAATTTTGTACAATCATGAATAATTGAGCATGCAGAGTATTCCCTGTAAAATGAATACAGGTAAAACAGAGGCAGTCCAAGACTGGTTTAGATAAATCCATAGTCGTACAATTTAATTTGTATATAATAAAAACATAAAACCAGGTAACATCTGCACCACAACAGGGTTTTATTTTATTGCCTACAATTACAGCACCACAATTACAGGGAAATTCAATATAAAAATGGATTACATCTCATTATGGCATCCAAAGCAAATTATATGTCTATTTAGTCTGAATACATACATTCTTATATAAATTTGTATTTATATATACACATAAACACGCACACAATATTTAACAAGAATTGTCCAAAATTGTATAAAAAAGAGGAATATAAACAATTTATTTGCAATTCAATTTAGGAAAAAGCACATTTAGTAATTCTGCTATTGAACCACAGAAAATAACACAAAAATTATTATTGCATTTAATAAATATGGAGAAGTTGCAAGGAAGGAGAAACATTGGCTTCTTTTTCCATATTCTTCCCCCAAAACAGTTACAAATTTGAATCCAGAGAGGAAACAGAATTATTCAGATAATTATGTATATATTTTGCATTTTCAGAAGCTCATTGCCTACCATAACCATTTTCTGCTATGGGTTTTTGTGGCTAAAAAATCACAACAGAAGGAACCTCACACGGTTAAATAAGAAAAAAAAAAGTTTATGACCTTGCATTTATGCATCTATATGTTTTCCCAATTAGTTTTTCCCAAGCAAATAATTCAGTTTGCCAAAAGGCCAAGAGTAAAACAACTGTAATTTACATGAAATGTTTAACTCAGAGTAGGAACAGAAGTACAATAATAATGATCTTCAAATCAAGTGGAACAACAAAGGGCTCTATGCTGGTATCTGTCCTCATTAATATTACTATGAAACACCTGCAGAAGGCAATGGAGTGCACTGGCATCAAGCTTGCAGGTACACAGCTGCAGGTCGTAAGTCAATACATGGAAGGGTAGAGCCACCCAGAGGATCCTAAAAAGGGTGGAAAAATGCATTAACAGAATATTTTGAAAGGACAAATGCAAAATTCAGCATCTGGATTGTATGTGCTACGATGCAATGAAAACATTTTATTTAAATAATTTGAAGCTTTAACCAATTTCTTGCCTGAAAAGGCTAAAGATTTATGAGTCCACATTCATATGGTGCATAATGTCATAAATATATAGATCTGTGTGATTGTGGAGAAGAATTTTAAGGGGGAAAAAAAGATGTAGGCAATAAACAAGTTAATTACCAGAGAGGATGACCCAAGTATAGTTCACTACCTACCTGAAATAGTCATAGATTTTTATGAGAGAAAAGGTGACATTGTTTTCATGTTAATATTAAGAAGAACATGTTAATGAGCTATTTTATTTTTTTTCAAATGGAGAAAAATATATGGAATGAAACCAAATCCTTATTTATTTATTTATTTTTATCCAATTCAGAATAATTTTATTTTTTAATTTCAGATAATCTGTAATCTCAAGAAGTCAGCAATAAAGCACACCTTAAAAATATGTTTCTGAGATTTAAGTATTCCAATTTCTGACTGATCCCATCCTTTGAAATCTGTTTATTTTCACATAGTTCTTCATTAGGATAAAACAGAACTTTGTGTTCTAGACAGCTCCCAAACAAGATTGTTGTTAATCTACAATATCAAAGTGTCCCCAGGAAATGTAGTTTTCTTCTCCTGTTCCAAACACAACATAGTTCCATGCTTTTGATAAGATTGTTACATGTTAGGGACAAAGCCACTTGTAATACAGCCATAATACATAGACAATGTTTTTCCTCACAAATTAAGCTTCAAAATTCAAGACAGTATCATCTACTTTCAATGTATTCATTTCACTAAATATTGCAGATAACGGAGTCAGGATGCTCATAAGACATACATACATTTTATGACTCACATAATAATTTCTATCTCCATTAAACTTTTCTTCAGGATGGCAGGTATGTAGGAAGATTGCCTTTAAATAGTTAGCAGAACTGTATCCTAAAAACTTAGCAATGTCAATCCACTGACACTGATTTTTTGTTATCTTTGGTGAATTAATCCTCACCAAATGAATTATAGTGATGTCTTTATGCCTAAATCTTTGTTAAAAAGTGTGAACATTAAGATGGATCAGAAGACTGAAGTAATTATTTGGTTTGCCTTTACTCAGATTTACATTAATTCCAAACATGATCCTGTCACAAAATGCCAGAATTTAATTTAAAGAAGGGATTATACATAGATTAGCTGTCCTATTTAAAGAAAAAGAAAATAAAAAGAAAGAAAAGGAAAAAAGGAAAAAAGGAACCAGACACACACATGGACAAATTTGTGTATGAGATATAACATTGTGAAATTATTTTTAATTAGCTCTGTATAGGGTATTCTACATGACATAATTATTAGATGTGTTGCATTTAAATGCAATTCAAGGTCTACAAATAACTGAATTAATTTCTATTTTATAGATTATTCTTGTAATCTATAAATCTTCAAACTGGATATAAATGATGAGAATAACGTGAAGAGAAAAAGTGAGGAGTATAAACAAGGGTGATATTGGCATGGCATGTATGTTATTTGCTTAGTGATATGAGACTGGTTAACTAAAATACACTTTAGGGTGTCAAAATTATGGTCCTCAGAAGCATATAACAAAAAAAACAGGAAATGTGATTCTAAGAAAGGATTTTAAAGGGGTTGTTGTGCATTTTTTGGCATATATTTTGTAATATTTTCCCACCGCACACAGATATCGCTCTATGTATGAACTCAGTTAAGGATTTCATTTTCACATTTTACTCTACCATTACCTTTCACCTTTCAGGTCATAGGAAAAGACCTTTTTTGCTTTGGACCTGCAAAAGCAGTGTTAGAAAGCAAATTATTCTTTAGGTTCACTGACCTGTCCCAAATACAACTGAGTTTCTTCTGAAAACATTTGTTATATTTAATCCTCTGGGAGCAAATAAGTAAAACTATATTAGTTGTATTTTTAATGACTTTATTTAAATTTTTAGCTTAGGTTTATGTGGGAGAGGATTATCTCTAATTTCACCTGAAAACTGTATCCTTAAATTCATGTTTAGTTCTCAGATGTAGATTTTTCTAATGCAGTTCTATGCTTCAGCACTAATCCTATTTTAATTAACACTGATTTCTTTTTTCTGAAAGCCTTTGACTGCAAAATAATTTTTACTTGTATTTCTTGTATTTCTTTTTTATTCTATTTGAAGCTTGGTTTACATCAAATACTTAGAAAATCATAGGTGAAAGGGGACTTAACTATTAAGATTGGTAAATGTGATGCTGGCAGTATTTATGATTATATAAAAAAAAAATTCTAACTGAAATATCTAATGATCAGCAATTCATAGAAACATAGGATAGACTAGTTTGGTTTGGAAGGGACATTTAAAAGTCATTTTGTCCTGCAATGAGCAAGGACATCTTCAACTGGGATCAGGTTGCTCAGATCCCCATCCAACCTGTCCTTGAATGTTCCATGGATGAAGCATCCTCCATCTCTGTGGGCAGCCTGTTCCAGCATTTCACCATTCTCATTGTAAAAAGTCTTCCTTATATCTACTTGAAATTGACCCTCCTTTAGTTTAAACCATTATCCTTTCTCTTACTGAGAAGGGCCTTGGTAAACAGTCTGTCCCCATTTTTCTTGTAGTCTCCCTCTAAGCACTGGAAGGCTGTTCTAAGCTTTCCCTGAAGCCTTCTCTTCTCCAGGCTGAACAACCCCAACTCACACAGAATTTCCTTGTGGGAGTGGTGTTCTATCCCTCTGATCATTTTTGCTAATCTAATAAAAAGGTAATTCTGGAAATATTTTTAAAACAAAAATCCCCATTATTTCTTACCCATTGTTCATTTTAATTTTAACATAAGAAAATAGGTGATGTCAAATACAAAAAAGTTACAATTCAAGTAGAAAATGTGCAGAGAATGGAAAATTCAGACAGAAGTAAATGGAATATAGAGAGTAAGGGGAACTGAGCAGATCTTTTTTCTTGTTCATTTTATGAATGGAAATTTTAATATCAATTCTCACTTGTTTCTTTTCCTAAAGGTCATGGTGGACAGGATCACCAGGTTAGAGGATGGTGTGAATTTGCCACAGACTCACACAGGTAGAAGATTTGACTACAAACAAAGCAGTTGCTGGAAGAACTATCACGTCAGTTTTAGGAGTGTTTGAGGGTTTTTTCCTTTATTTTTCCTCACAATCTATGAAATTTTAAAACATTGTTTTTGTTTTCACTTACAATATGACATTGAAGAGGGGAAGGTCTACTTGGAAAAGAATTTATGCAGTATGAACACTTTGCATGATCACTATCAAAAATCTAAGGGGAGAGGTGTTTGTTTGGCGTTTTTAGGGGTTTTTCTTCAGAGATATGTTGTGTGGAATATCAGCTCTGATGCTGGAAGTCTATTTCTCTGGAAGTTCAGTCTTCCTGAACTGAGAATAAAATTTTTCTCAAGCTTGAATGCTGACACAGACATTACCTGGGATGAACAACTCAGAAGTCTGTCACTTTGCAGATGCCACAGATTTGGAGGGCAGGAAACCCTAGCTAAGTTTCAAGTATAGAGTTCCTCTACCTGTACCTTTCCTTCCAAATGAATTGCAGAATCTATTCGAGTTCTAAAAAAAAAGATCCATTGATATCTAATGCCAGTGCTTCTCTGGTTTAAGTTTCTATAATAGTTCTCAGTGAATGGCTAGAGTGCCTTAAATGAGTCCTGCTGCAGGAGTATCTCTCTTCCAACCTGAAAGAAAATGGTAATATTCAGTGATGTTAGTGATATTAAACACCACTAAATAATGAAACCCTAATTGAATGTCCTTTTTGTGTGAGACAATGATTAAGACTTTGTGTGCTCATTTTCTTCCTGGCAAATAATAGAATCAATTAAAAGTGCAGTTTTGAAAGAAACTATCCAAAAGCTATTATATTGTAATTATTCATGTGATTAGATAGTACTGAGAAGATAGGGTCTTGTAAAAGTGTTTAAAAATTGGATCATAATAAAACAGTTCAGATTAAATGCTTTGGATATGTTACAGAGACACAGTGCATTAAAAGCAGCTACTGATTAGTGTTTCAAATTTTACTTCCAGATACCAAGCATCACAATATTTTGATGATGAGTTGGGCCAAATTTCAACTCTGTGGTCTAAGGCAGAAGACTGACGATTTATAAGGAGACTTTTAAATCTCACGTTACAGAAATGTGCTCTAATCACTATATATAGGATAATGTTTTCTTCCTAGTTTCTTTCAATATTAGCAATTTTACTCCTAAACTTGAGATTAATGTACTTAAAATCAAAAAAAATATGGCTGTGAATAGTATCTAATATTTCATTAGTCTTCATCTCAGTCTAAGGAGAGGGATTAAAAAAAAACAACAATAATTTTGGAAAAATAAAAAAAAGACATTTTTTCTTGCCTTTTAGCTGGCTAAATCAAATATTATTTTTGCCTGGCTTTTATTTGTGAAAAGTCATTGTAAGCATTTTGTGTTGGAAGGTTGTAAACACTTTGCATGGGAGTAATACCTGTTTTAGACTGACATTCTTAAATATTCTGCTGAAGTAAATGCTAATGCAGCATGCATATGAAAGAAAGAATATTCATGCTCACCGGTACACTTAATGTGTTGTTTACCTAAGGTACTTGAGTAACTCCTAATTTCACTAACATGTGAATCGTTTCCTAGTATTTCAATTCTATGAGCTCAGCTAGTCACAAAATGTGAAAATAAAGCCAAGATAAAGAAGATAAACACAAATGGAATTTGGGATATGATTTTAGTTTAAAATTCTGTTATATAATATCTGGCACTATGACGTCGTACTCATTATGTTTGTGTTGCCTCCAGCCTGAAAGGCTTCTCCGAATCTGACAGTCTTACAGAGTTTATTTATGTTTCCCCTCAGTGGAATTTGCCTCAACAATACATCTTCATCTTCATACCTAGCTTGTTGTGTATTGGTTCCTCAGGAAAGAAAAAGAGTTCTCCTTAGAGAGGTTTTTGTTTGTTGTGCAGACTTTTATCGACTATATATATGAAGGATCATGTTTCTAATGTATGATGCTGTAAGCCCCTTTCATGGAAAATCTATGCTTCTTTTATTTAGCTAACATTATCAGTTATTTTCTTTTAATGGTTTGGGAAAATTCTACAATATTTTTAATCTCTTTTTAAATGTCTTTAAATACAGAATATATGTTAGTCTCCTTTTTTTTTTTAATGAGGTTTAGTAAAAAATCATTTTCAAGTTAAACTGATCTTCAGGGTGTGAGAAGGAAGTCTCACAAGCTTAGAAAGCTTACTACCATTTCTACGTGTAAAATTTATGTTTCTGGGGAGCTGGCATATGTATTTGACTTTCTTCCATTAGATTTCTCTGCCTCATGTATGCTATTACTGGAAAGTAGAGTTTAAGACTTTCTGTCACTTCACTGAGTAATAACTCATCCTTGTGACTTTCAATATGTCAAGACAAGAATAAAGCCAGGTAGAGAGAGAAGAGAGAGGGGGTATAGGCAATCCAAGTGCAGAATAGTTCAGCTAAATTTTTGTAAATACACAGTCCATAAAATGAAAAAGAAATAACCGATTCTTCAAATGTCATTTTAATAATATTTTTGTAACTGTCAATTATGTCTCAAAGTTTTCATGAAAATTCACTTTTGAATTTACACCAGTAAAAAGACTATGATACCCTGATGACTAATTGGACACATTTTGCATAGCTGTATTTTCCACTGTCACATAAAAAAGAAATTTATAATTAGAAAGCACCTCTGTATATAATAGAGATTAAAGATGAGAACAAAAACAACAGGTGTCTATGGAGTACAGCCACAGCAAGTGCATCTTCCTTTCTGAAGGAACTGCCTTTTAAAACTAGTACTTCCCTTTCCCTTTCCCCCCATTTTTCTACCAGTATTGTAATTTCCAAAGGAGCTTACTGTATTTCCAAAGAAACATTTTGGATTCCTTTTAAATTAATGTTCATAGCATTAATATTTCAGACTGTCAGTCTGACAAATTCATAAATAACTGGACTATTAAAGGAGCAAGGGGAATAAATCCATATGCTTTCAAATTGCATGAAGGCTGTGAAGTTCTTTATATGAAAAAGGCAGATCAATCTTACTTTATCTTATCTAACAGCAGCAAAGGTATGTTACAAAGTGTGTGGCAAAGACACATAAATTAGCAGTGTGCAAAAATTTAGCATTACAATAACTGTGTCAATCACATAAAATCTTTAAAGTAGTAGGGAGAGTTTTAGGAAGACTTTTTGTAGAATTTACAATTTAAATTTATTCTTCCAGGTTAAAAAAAAAATGTTTGACTTCAATTTAAGTATTGTGCTACATAAATATTAATGATATTCCTTTAGAAAAATACCAGCAAGCTTAAGAAATCAGATCATTAGGTCATGTAGTCATTTATCTTCAATATGAGAGTAGCAAATATTTGATTTCTTTTTAAAAGATAATATACTTATAAGCATAAAGTAAGCTAGTCTCAATAGGTGATGAAAACTACAGTTTTTGAAACTAAAAGCAAGAAAAAAAAATAGAAATATGGAATGGTTTGAATTGGAAGGGACATTTAAAGATCATCTAGTGCTCCTCCCCTGCCACGGGCAGGGACACCTTCCACTACATCATATTGCGCAAAGCCTCACCCAACCTGATCTTGAACACTTCCAGTGGTGGGGAACCCACAGTTTCTCTGGGCAATCTACATCCTGCATTGATGCTCATTTTTTTTTTTAATTATTATTTCTAATCTAAGTCTACCCTCTATCAATGGATTAAAGCTATTGTCTTTTGCTGTGACCCTACAGGCCCTGGTAAAAATGATGTGTCTTTCTTACAAGACTCTTTTATATACTGATGATTCTGATATTCTCCTAACACCTTATCTCAGAACTTCTGAGAGAGGTTAGAGTATACTATCATAAAATATCCTGGCAATTCATGTACAGGAGATTCTGAGGAATGAATTCTACTGGTTGCTTTGCATTGGATACTCTGGTTACACTGGTGTCCTAAAATGCTTAGCCAGCTTTGGGATTACTTTGCATTGCTAAGTAGAGAGCTGACTGAGGAAAAGATGTAATGTGTTGTCATGAGTACAGAAGTGGGGTCCAAAGACATACAAAGAATTTAGAATCCACTCTTCAAATCCATTAGAATTTTTGAAATTCCACTGGCATATTTTTTTTATTCACATTTAAAAACGATAAAGTGAATGTAGATAGATGTCTACATTTAGATGCCTCCAATCCAACTTTTGGAATGGGATCCCTGAGATGGGATTTTTTTTCACTTTGTAATGTATACATCAAAATGAACCTAATTATGCCATAGGTAATCTAGACAGTTAGCTGAGATCCCTCTCCTCCTGTCATTTGTGTTACGATTATACAATTACAAGCCTACTGAGATAGTGACATTCATTCCTTTTATGTTTGTACAAAAGTAAGCACACATAAGTCTTAAGGGCAGAGAGAGAACCATAGCATACATGACACAAAGAATGTATTTCTAGGAATTCTTTTCAATAGATACATTTGAAGCAATTCCTTTGTTATATGAATCTGTATAGCTGTGTGGGAAGAATAACTGCATAAAAAGAGATTTGAGGAGATTTTTTGCAGTCATATTATCTTCCAGTTCCTACACAAATAAATTAATTTATGTCAAGCATTTTATTAAAATATAAAACCATAAATATTTATAGAATATGTAAAAGATATGGGCTTAGACTTTTAAAAAAATAAATATTTTATTAATAATTGTATTTGTGAAACCATTTGGAAGCTGAAACCATATTTGTACAACTTTAAGTAGCAATCAAGAATCATCACATCAAAAAAATCCTAGAATTTGAATCTAGCAAGTCATGCACTCTTTCAATCTTGCTATTAAAAATCTAAATATAAAATCAGAGATAAAAACCAGAAAGAAATAATGATATTTTCAAAATTAAATGTCATAAATTAGGAAATTATATAATCATTAAAAGCGGTGCTTAGCAATGTGAATTCTAATTTTTTTTTCAACCCTCACGGTACATAGTTTCATATTTAGTGAAAAAAAAAATATTGTGAAGTGCCATCAGTGGTTTAGTCATTTTATATTTAGGTATTGAGTTTTATCTAGACCACTAGGACGCTTTAAATAGCAAATGAATAGCTAAAGACACCACTACAAAATGCTCCATTTTACTCATTTTAGGGAGCATTGGATTGCGTATGTTAATAGCCTACAGATAATTGGGAGTGGGCAGAGGTGGTGAGTGGTGTATAGAAGGTTGAATGTCCCAAACTGAGTGTCTGACCTCTCAAACACAAGACTCCCACTCCCTAGCATCAGTGCATACCAGTTGATTGCACATTTTGCAACAATTAAACAGCACAGTCATGTCCCGAATTCTCCACTTATTAAAAACAAACACGTGGACAGAAGCAGCAACTGATAGTCTGATTACGTGTTGTTTCTGCACATGCTCTGCTTAGAATGGGGAAGCCAGAGAACATGACTCACAGAAGAGAAATGGTGCTCAAACCTGGTTCCTGTAAAGAATAAAGGATTTGGGAGAAAAGAAGGGACACTGAAGAGAAGACGGTCCTGCTGAAGGAAAGGTCTGAAAAATAGGGGAAGATCCCAGAGATCAGAGAACTGTGTGGAAATGACACACAGGGAATGCCCAGGGAGGGACCTTTGCGAGTGATGCCCAAAATGGCAAGTGCACAGCACATCATGGACAATAAAATATTGTGCCCAGCCTTCCCAGACCAGGAGGGATCTTCGTGCTGGGAATTGTAATGCTGTGGGCTGGTGAGTAAGCAAGCACATGAGCAAGCTTGTGAGCTGGTCAAGCAGTCTAAATACCGCTGTCTCATTGGTTGTTATCCAGATCACCATCTCAATCACCGTCCAGACAGCCCTTACCCAGATCCACTAGTATTTGATATTTATTCACTTTGGCTATTAATAATGTTTGTGGGGTTCTTACTTGTCTTCCACACTAGGATTAGGATTTGCAGCAGGACAGTTTACAACAGACATGACCTCTTAGAATTTTGACTTCTACCCCTCAAATGCTACACTTCACTGTCACAAGCACAGCAAAGACTCTGCTGATTAGACAGACTCCAGCCTGTTGATACAGGGCTTGTCATTTACTGTGTCTTGCCTGTGACACCCTCTTGAAGTGACTGCCTTCTCCATTCTTTCAAGAAGAACTGTCAAGAAATTTTTAAATATGATCACATTTACATTGTGGATTACTCTTGTTTATATGCTTATATATTTCTTCAAAAATTCTAATTCTTTTCATAACTTTTCTTTATACAAGCTTTGTTGACTCTAATCATTATATTTATCACCATCTCCACTTATTCTATTCTGGGCTGTTATATTTTCAAAGTAGAAAAACCAAAATTGCTTGTTTGTGATTCTCTGCATTTCCACAAGAGTCCTTGTTATTATATTAGTTGAAAAGCAGCTGGATGTTGGCTTTCATAACTTTCCCATTCCTTTGAAGAGTTTCTTACTTAACTTCCTACAGAATTCATAGGCCTGTACCAAACTGTGAACAAATGGTAATAAACAGTATGAGACAGGTTGAATAGTATTCATCCACTTAATTATTTGAAATATATTCTGCAAATATTCTCCTGTAAGTTTCTCATACTTCTCTCTGATATGTGAACTCCTTTTCTTTTGTTCTGCCATAGTGGCAGTGATACAAACAATTTTGTTTCATCACTTTTTTTGAATCATCTATATATCATTCAGGCTCTCTGTAAGTCTTGCTTCTTCTGCTATTAAAATAGTTTCATTTAGCAGTATTTTATTCTCCTAAAATTTCCCACTCAAAATCTTTTCCTCCCATGCCCCCTATCAGGGAAATTTTTTGCTTGATTTTTCTGTTGGTTGTTTTGTTTAGTTTTAGGCTCCTTTTCCAATTTTGTAAGATTCAGAAGACAGAAAATGACCCCAGAAAGGATTTTAAGATATTAGAAATAAGGTAACAATAAATCCATCCTTAACACTTTCCTGAGACTCTAAATTTCTTCCTTCACACTTTTTTATGTAATCTCTGTTGAGATGTAGTTTTACTTAGTTTAAGATTTGATATTATTAAAATGGCATAAGGAAAAACCATTATAAAAGTGAATGTTTGACACAGAAAGAAAGAGACGATAATAGAAATCCTTGAAGGAAAAATAACTGTTTCTAAAGAGAAGAAGCACTGGGTGTTTTATGATTAAATTTCATGCTTTGACACTTCTCAATTCTTTGAAAGCAAGTGATTATAAGGAAAATTACTTCTTAGTCTGAGCAGCAGCTTAAATGAAACCAATAAAACCTAGAGTCGAACTTTTCCGTGGTAGTTAAATGTTTTTTTTATCTCTTAGAGCTAAAGTGGATAATGAAACTTGTTACTTAAGGGACTTATCAGCGGAAATTTTGATAATTTTACATTGCATGTCTACAGTGTCAAAATTACAAATGATTAAAATGTTGCTGCTCTGGCCAAGAGAGAGTCTTATGGGTTATGAATTAATACAGTTTAAGAGAACAAAAATTGAATTAATAGATATTCATTTTTCTCTTCTTTTCAATTAGAGATAAAAGTAAATTTCTTTTTCTGTTCATAAGTGTTTCAAAACATTTTAAATTATCTAAGAAGAAAGATTGATAATTCCTTAACTTGTAATGCACTTAGATAAGCAAAAATAGCTACTGTTAGATAATAAAGATCCTGAACGAAGCCTTAGAGTTAGACATCGATGATGACCAAAAGCTTCTTTTTCAAAGAATGTAAGGTTCAAAGGATTTTTAAAGGCAAATATATATTAAATCTTGACTGACAGGAAGAACATAACTTTTGGTGTCATTTGGCTGAAGGGAGGTGATGGATCTCGAAATCAGAAGATAACCATAAAAGAGCACCAGGCAGCACATAGTGTGAACTGAATTAAAAGAGGTTGAACATTTGTCTACCAGGTAGAACATGGATTTTAGATTGTGCCTGCAGCCTTCTAAACAAACATAAAAATGTCTGTTTCCTAAAGGATTCTGAAGTTAATGGACCGAGTGAAAAAAGTGCAGGTAAGGTAAAAAGAGAAAAGTAGCTTCTATTCTCTTACACACAGAATATAGAGCCAGAATTAAAAATAAAAATGATTCTCAGGTTCAGTCTAGTAAGGTGATTGCTGAAGTGCACTGCCTTTAAAACTGTTGGTCCTGAAATTAGAGTCCTAAGAGTTTGTCTGTGTCAGATGGGATAACAACCAACCAAATAAAAAATGTAAAGGCATACACATTCAATGTGGTCCCTAATTACAAAAAATGTACATATGAAAATTAATATATTGTTATGAGTAATATTGATATGGAAAACTGAAGAGAAATTTAACTTCCACTTTTGAAATTATTTGTTATTTGTCACAAATTGCTAAAAGCACCGATGATAATCTGCTGCTTTAGAGTGATTTTCAATTCATTTTACCTAAGGTCTTTGTTATGAAGCCTAATATCATTTTGGTGCAGATTACTGTGTTTGGCACATGCTGAATTAGATATAGCAGCCTAAACTATTTTTTTTAAATAGTGCTGTAATGAACACTGCAATTACCACATTTAAACTGATAGCAAATACAATATTAATCTGAGCTGTGTGTATTATTTCATTCTCTAAACTAAACCACGTAACTTTATGTTGACTGCTAGAGTAGGGTGGCAAAAGGTTCCCACAGGGATGGGTGAACCAGCAGGCATATAGATTTTCCTTTTGTGCTGCACATGCAAGAGATAACTGAAGATTCAATCTTCTCTTTCTCATCTCATTATGAGGAGGGGAAGAGGTTATATGTATGTTTCTGGCCCTTGGATTCTCTTTTTCTGCTTCAGAAATGCTTGAGAGCAGCTATCTGCCTACAGCCATAAAAGCTATTAAAAAATTACAAAAACTCAGCTCAGCAATAGCACTTTGCAGTTCAGCCAGGGTTTGCAGCTTGAGAACTGCAAATACCTTGGGTCTGCCGGTGAGAAGTTGTGCCTTTTGGACGATATTCTAAAAATTGTGCAGAGGGCGTAGTCTGACAGGCAGGTGAGGAAATAGAAGCTTGCGATAAGAATTACAAGATACATTTTGGTATTTTTCAGAAGTGACCTAAGCATTTAGACAACTGACCTCTGAGTGCCAAAACCACTTTTCAAATCACACAAACTCTCAACCCACTTAGAATGCCTCTGCAGCAGCATTTTAGTTCAAACCAGGAATGCGCATTGAGGTAAATCTCCCAGTTTCCAACACTCCCCACCTGACTCTCCCTGTCCCTTATGACCCTTCACATTGCAAGCACCAACTCACCTGCTCAGGACTCCAAGGACTCACACATGGCAGTAGTTAATAGGGCAAGGCTTGCATCGGCCTGGGCCAGCTGTAGCTTGTTGCAACAGTCCTAGAACACAACCAATTGATCCATGCCCCGATGCAGATGGAGCCTGGGAGTGCCATGCCATGAAGGACTTAAACTCACCTGTCGCAGAATAAATCACACCCTTTGCATTAGGCTTCATGCAATTTTCCAGCTTCAAATGGGACACAGTGGAAAGAAGCAAAGATAAAAAGCCCCATAAAATGGCTCCAAGTGGCCCCTAGGTCTGTGAATTAAGGGACCTTGCTCCCAGCTAAATTGTCACCCATAGGGTTGTAAGATACAATTCATTCACTGTAAGCCTTGAAAAAAACTGTATCCATCAAGCTTGGGATCCAGGGGAACATCAAAAGAGTGAGCATTGCACCACAGCATAGAGGTAATTTAATCTCTATTATTGTTATTATTACTATTACTTTTGAGGGTTTGGTTTTTTTTTCTTAATTAGATATGGATTGTTAGATGGTTAAAACATTAACTAGACAAGAAATAAATTTCTGTTATATACAGAATATTGCCCCTTTCTACTGTAGTAAGATTTTGAATGAAACAATGCCTATGGAAAAGCAGATTTTTGAGCCTCAACACTAACAGTTTTGCCTGTAAAATCCTTGTTCATTATAGCTGTAGACTCGCCATTAGAATCTGTTCCTTGACACGTCTTTGAAAGCTTCATCTTTCTTCATACATAAGTGATATCCAAAATAACTTCAGTCAACAGTTGTGAGGCTGTTTGGTAGCCAGTTAAAAGAGGCTCCCTGGCTGACCATTGTATAGCAAAGTTAGTCAAATTGTCTATTTGACAATAGAGAGTGTTCTAGTTTTCATTTGTTCAGAATCTGTCCTTAAAGACTTTCTCTGCAGTCTTTTCTGCAAGCCCATTCTGGTGGGCTGTTCTCAGATCACTTGTCAAAACCACCTGTTATTTAGGACAAAAGTATTGGTATGCATGAAAAAAATCAAAAGCACCAAAAAAACCCAAAACAAACAAAAAAAAACCCCAAAACCCAAACAACTTGCCTTGATAACCAAGTCTAAACGCGAGCTCCAAGCTGGCACTTCTTAATGACTTGGATGATTTTTAATCTTTTTTTTATTTTTATTGGCAGTTCATATGTCCTAAATTATCCAATTATAGGTGTTTAGTAGGTTTTCCAGTAACAAAACAGCCATTTGCTTAATTTGTTTTTACATATGCAAGGATTTTGTTTTATTGTGGGGATTTTTTTTCTTTTTGTATAGACTGTTATGCAACAAACTATTTAAATAAAAAGTAAAGATGGAATTGTTAGATTCATAATCTGCAGTATCCAGGTCCCTGTTGCTTTTTTGCTTACTGTTGTTTTTATTCAATTTCTTTAAAGGTTATTAATTTGTATTAATGGTAAGAGGAGGTGCAAGTTATTGGTATGTCAGTCACAATTACAATGAGTGAAACATCCGGTAAGCTCCAATTTATCTAAGGTTACCTTGGTAAAAGTTTTGTTGTTATATTTTTGTTGGGCTTTTTGGGGGTGAGGGGTTTTCGTTTTGTGTTTTGTGGGGGGTTTTTTGGTATTTTTGTTTGTTTTATTTTTTCTGGTTTGGTTGTTGTTTTTATGTATTGCGGTTTTTTTGGGGGGGTTGCAGGGGATATTAACAGACTGGGTCAATTTCAGAAAGATGTCTAGATATTTTTTTTTAAACAGGTTGGAACCTATTTCACAGTCTAAATTATACCCATACAAAACTACAACAGGAACACATTGTGCATTTACAAATAGTAAAATAACTGTCAGAGTCACAGAATTTCAGCACAAACTTGGCAGATTTTTTGCTTATTCCTGGCAGTGTTGAAAGTATTCTAGTTCTTTTATTTTTTTCTCTGTGTGTACTAGGCCCAAAGCCAATACACACACTCACATATGGGGAATGCTTGGTACAACCAGATGTTAAGAGATGAATTCTTTTGGTATTGGCATCTGGGCTTAGGTCTGTTCCCTTGGTATATTCCTCTCTTTGACTCCTTGATTGGTTCTGCTGCTGGCTGCTGTGATATCTGTTCAGCTTTTTGCAGGCTTGGTAAAATGCTGCTGTGTTTCTTTATCTTTCTGGATGTCGGATTTCTTTGGTACTCTCAAGAGCATAAAAAATTAAATTTTATTTTGTTGTGCTCGTCAATAGGGCAAAGTATGGATTTGCTAAGTGATTCCATACAGAGGGAAAGGACTCCATCCCCACGTTCATTTGTTTGTGAAAATATAGAATCTTTTTTGTGCATTTATGTTTTCTTGCATGATTTACACGGAAGGTGGGTTTTGATTGTTTTTAATAATGTGTATCCATACTACATCTGCTGTAAAGAAAAGCACTCACTACTTTAAAACAAGACTCCTGTGATGACCCACTCATAATTTAAACAATTTATCTTTAAACAAAATTCAATGTGGTAGTATTTGTTGGCATACCTTAATAATTGAATAGTTTTAATACCTAAAAAATAGATGGAAAAAGACCTGGGGTGGGAGAAGGATGTGATGATACATTCAATAATTTCAAGTATTTTGCTGCTAAACCTGGTTGTTATTAAAATTTTGTGATCCTTTCCTGTGACCATCAAAAGACTTTGAATGTGTGGGAGGTTTTTATAGTCTTGAAGTGCATGACCAAGTTAATATATGTTGCTACATAAGTAATTATATTAAAGATTTATTTCCAATCAAAAATGAATTGGATCCTGAACTCTTTTGGTTGCTTTTTTCAAATGCCATATATTTGTATTTTTCTCAGACTGAAGTCCCTTCCTTTTTCAAGTGGGACTGCAGCACCTCTTGCTCTCCACTTCACCCTGACTCTGATGTTACAGAGCTTCTTTCCATTGGAATCTGTGATCACTTGAAAGCTGCAGTGACTCAGACCAGCTTATTTGAAGTAAATGTTTAACTATGCACAAGAGCAGAGCAATCAGAAAAAGAAAGGTTAAAACAACAATTTTTAGTAGACTTCAGTAATTCCTCTAAGGGTTAGGTAGATTTAATTTATGTTGAGTGTTTGAACTCTTCTGAGAATAGTTAGTGTTTTCTTCTCATTGGTTTCTCAGTTACTGAAATGAAAGACACTGTTTCATTTAATAACAGAGTTTGTGTTTATTTACTGTTTATGGTTGTGGTATCTTTTTTCCTTTTAGTAAAAAGTATATGTCCTTTCAAAATCAGTTTTGAATGTATTGTGTCTGTACTTTACTTCTTACATTATATTTTGAAACAGATAGTTGGAAGACTTGCAACCCTTTAAGAAGAACCTTTATCCCAAAAAGAATGCTTGTAGTATGCACTTTCCTTTCAGATGTCTGACTAGACTAGTTGAGTAGAAATGACGGTCTTGTCTAATCCCAGATACCTGGCCAATAGCAGGAAAGAAATCAACAACCCCAGACAATTGATATATGCATTTTAACAGGGAGGCAATCTTTGGGAACTGGACTAGAGAACAGGTATCCCATTTTTAAAAGGCAAAAATTAATGTAAAAGTGGAAACATAACTTGGATTAGAATAGAAAAGAAATCCTCAAAGGTTAGCATTGTATGCATTCTACTGTAGACTCTTAGGATTATAGTTGCATATATATATTGTTGCTGATTTTTTTCCCACAGTAATAAAAATATAAGTATTCATTATTCTGGGAGTCTTCAGCAGAAGAAGAATACAACTAATGATAATCTATACTAGCTATGTCTGAACATTACAGCTGACAAATTTACCTGTGTAATGGTAAAAGTCTTGATTAAAAAATATGTATTATTCTTTGCATTGATAAGCAATGAAGATCTTAAGATGAAAAAGTTCTAGAAAATAACTTTGTATCAATTAATGCTCATATATTGCTCTTAAACTAACTGTAATGCATCAGATTTCAAAAGGAGGACTTGAGCAATACTGCTGTGAAGTCAACTTCTCTATGTCTCACACAGTCTAACACACTAATTTAAAGCATAGCATAAATCACACAAAAAAGATTGAAAAATTAATCTCTCAGGTGATATCAACCATATACAACCCAAACCCTGGCATTATATATAAATATTAAAAATGCTTAATTTCATCCATGTTACCTTGTGGCATGATTTATTTGAATAACTCACTTCCTAGCCGGATCCTACCCCAGTACATCAAATTAATAAACGGTCTTCTTCATCCTGCATAAACCATAATATAATGGTTTAACTGTTTATTATAAAGAGGGTCTCTATATGCCAGTTGCCTTTCCCATTCAGTGTGCAGATAATGTGGCAACTAAGCTATTCATTCTTGTTCAACTTACTCTATCTTTACATTACATTAACTGCATACCATCCACCCTGCACACTTAATCAGGTGTGGGTCCTCTAAACCCCTGCATCATTAACTACTTACCAAAAAGTCATTATTATCTGATTGCTGTTCAGCAGACTTTGTAAAACGAATTGGTGGTCTCAGGCAAATGGCCACAACTCAAAGAGTTAGTGTACATTTGCTATTACTTTATTCTGTAATTGAAAGAGTAAGAAAATGGTGTATAGAGTGGTACATCACACACTGAATTATACTGTGACATGAAAAGGTGATCTCTGCAGCTAAACCTTCTAAAGCTACATGAAAACTTTATACAGTCAAGGCAATATGGTGTGTTTATATAGCCATATATATAGCCATCTCTGTTTAAAAACTGGGATTTTCTGTGTCCAGAATATCAATCAGTTAAAATAGACTACACAGAAGGATGTTACAGAGGAATTCAATTAGGTCTAAGGATGAGGAATGTCAAAACTCTAAACAAATCCTGGAACATTATTAGTGCAATGCCACAGCACTTTGGGAACAGGTTAGCAATAATAAAAACTGAGAAGAAAACAGAGAACTGAATCTGGTTTGCAGTGAACATCTTTCCATCTCCAACTCTTTAGTTACAACATTTGAATGAGTTACTGTCTGAATAATTTGCTCACAGATTCAGCTTCTGATCCTAGTTCAGATTTCTATAAAGGAAGTAAATTTGCATTATGTGTAAGTGAATCTGTGTGTTACTGATAGTGCAAATATATTTGATGGAGAGCAATTTTTATTATTATTATTTTTAGATAGAAGGATAAAATTGAAAGTAAAAATTTTGTTCCTACAAAAAGTATAGTCTGTGATCCTAACGGTAAGAATTATGAAGTACATGCAAAGTACATATTTCAGTCCAAGAGGTCTCTCAGTGTTATATTTGTGTTATATGGAAAGCCTTTGCACGTGTTGGTGAACTCTAATTCAGACTTGTATTTTCAGTATTATTAAGGTTATTCACATTCAAAAGATTGTTACTCATTAATATCTGAATAAATGATAAATGCCATAAGTTACATATTTAAGGACAAACTTAAAATTAACCAATACGGTTTAGTCTCTGTATTTTATTCTTGTTGTTCAATCCATATAAATTCAACATGAAACAGAAGGAAAAAAGACACTTTGTATAATAATACACAAAAAAGTATTCAAGAATAGGGTAAAAATTCCCAAAACCTGTTGGTATTTGACACATCCTGAAATTACTTGTGTTATGTGGCCATTCCTACAACCAAATTATCAGAGAAAATTCTATAACATTATATATTGATGTCATGTCAATATATAATCATAGCCTAACATGACATGATGCTAACAGTAAAGATTTAGCTTTTTAAAAGGCAATATATTCCTAGGTCCCTTCTGTACCTACTAGTTTCATCCACCTGTACAGCTGTCAATGTCAAAGGTACTAGGAAAGCTATGAAGAAATCAGACTGGAATAAGCTCATTCTTTTATATGTTTATATTTTGCATGATTCTTGGATCTGTTACTAAAGCAGATATCTCAAGGCAGAACAATGTGACAGGTTTATCTGCCTGGCAGTTAAGTGTCCCCAAGAGGATGCTGTAAACAAAGGTCACATATTTAAGAAAAATATTTTTTTCTCTTGTAAGAAATATTTGAAAAAGTCAATTTTGTTGCTCAGTATTTGGAAAATATTCTTTTAAAATCATGTGATTCCAGAACTTAATCTCTGCCTTCAGCATCTTATTCCCCATTGTTCCCCTACAGACAGGGACAATAGCATCCATAATGCTTAGGATGAGAAGGAGACTGAAATATCACCATGATTTGTACTTTTGAATGAATGCACCTTTTGCTCCTTCTATTATACTTCTGTACAGTACTAACCTATATTTTTCATTGCAGTTAATTGCAGCTTCAATTTCCAGTTCAAGATATTTTGAACACGGTTCAAGGCAGCACCTCTTGTACATGTGCAAATTGTGATAAGAGATGTGAGCTCTTTATTTATGTAATAATGAGTACCTCAGCATATGAAGGAAGCGATAAAAATTTGATCTTGGCAATGCTTGTGTACTTGTTTGCTGAGTGCAGAGATTTCACAATAGAGAAAAGAAATAAAACACAAAGAACTACAAAGAAGACATTAAATGCAACATCAGAGAATGAAATTGTTTCTACTTCAGAAGAAGTACCTATGATGAATGTGGCAATTACTGTGAACAGACAAGGCAACAAATGAAAGACTTGGAGAATGGTGCAGATAGACATTCATGACAGATGTTATAAGGATGCCAAGGGACAGATTGCCAGACAAGTAAGTCAGAGAAGACACTGACAAATATACTGCAAGGGATAACTTTTCAAAGAAGGTCAGGAAAGAAGAAAAATGAGCTTATATAATGCAAATCTATACAAGTCTATGCTTAGCATTTTAAACAATTAAAAAGCAGTATACAGGGTGATTGAGGAAAGATACCATGTCAAACAAAAGAAACCTGGACATGTTTCTTTGTCCCAAATAATTGTTCCCTCTAATAAACTCTATCCTACACAATTACTTCACCTTTACAGAATTTCCAGAGGAATCAAGACCCTAGACATTCTTTACAGGACATGGAAGAGATATACATTTCAGAATGGAGTACAAAGGATGCAGTGCAAAGCAACCTGAAACTACCAGAAAAGATATTTTGAACAGATGGTTTGGTATAAAGAACAGCATAGGAAAAGGTGGTTATGCATTTCATCCTAATAAGAAAAATGCAAGGCTCTGTGCTAAGGTTTTAGGAGATAAACTTTATTGGAGCAATTTATGCAAGTTATATATCTTCATCCTGTTGCCTCCCTCTCCCCTTCCACATACATACTTATCACCCACAATGTAATACATATTCATGGACAGAAATCTATACCAGTCACTTGGATAAAAAAGTAGTCCTCTGTTCAGAACCTCAGTTTGATTTAGTTCAGGTAAAGAATTTGATCTGTCATTACATCCCAAATGTCTAAGGAGAGAGACTTTGGATCATATGGGGGAGGATTAAGTTCCATTAATGAAAAAGGTCTCCTTCCTAGGTATAGGGCAAAAAAGTAATGATCAGTGTGGGAATAAGTGGTTGCCATGTTATATTGCTCTGTATCATAATAAGTTTCAGTTTATCTCTTAGTGGATATCTATTAAATATAAGTCAATATTTTGAAAATTCTTATTTGAGTACTCTAATAATGCACTTGTAAGGGCTTACATCCGTAGAGGTGAAAAGATAAATACTTAATATTCACTAAGTACATCTAATATAAGATTATGAAGTAACTGATAATTCTATACCATTGCTCTGCATTTTTTGCTTCTTGCATTGGCAAGCAAATTGATTGGACTGCTTGGCCATGCAAGTAATCCATGGTTGAGTTTGGGATTTTTTTGACCTTCTGTTCTGACCTTATTCAACATTGACCAAAATAAGAGACAAGATGTTGCATTATTTAGATGATCACTCAGATTTGATTAAGCTGTAATGAAATGAACATGCTCAGACCATTCCAGTCTAGTTTTATCTGTAGTATGAGCAAAACTAGACTTTGATGAAAGACGAGACAGTGAGAGAGGTGGCACAAGACTTTTTCCCCCATCCTGATGCATTTTTTGCACATGGATATATAAATATATATTCATTTCCTACAAAAGATCTCTGGTTAACAAAAACCCTTTGCCAGATTAAAATAATTTCATAAGATTAAGCTTGCAAAAGAATTTGTAATACTGACACTTATTAGCTTGTCACTGTTTTACTTTGCAATTTTCTTATTTTGCCATTTTAGATTTCAGTTCAGTTCTCTTTTTATATGAAACATGTATGAATATCTTTGTACATCTAGATGTGCATTCATGGTCTGTATATATACAGCATGAAAAGAATTCCAAGAAATCACTGAAAAGTAAAGAGAATACAGAAAACATAGAGGTAAATCTAGAATCTATTTTTTTTTCTTCAGAGCTTATTTAGAAGGCATCCTTGCTTGAGCTGGTGAATTAANTCAATTCCTTCCTTTCTTCCTTCCTTCCTTCCTTTTTCCTACAGGAGTAGTTTGCAGTTCTCATACAACAAACAACTTCTTTTCATTCTTAAAGGTACTACATAGGATGCAATTACATAAAGAGATAGTAATTCATTGTCTTTTTATTGTTATATAATCCAAAATTCATAGAATTAAGTTGTTATAGACCCACAGGGATCACTGAGTCCACCTCTCTGCTATTTGCAGGACCACCTAAAATTAAATTGCAGGAGTAAGAGCACAGCCCTTGAAATTTTTCTATCAAGTCAATCTATCCAAAGATAATATTTTTTTCTTCATATTATTTTGTTTGTGAATGCACAATCTGTGCTGAAATAAAACTGAAGAATTTGAATGAGTTGTCATGGGTTGAAACAGTATGTCTTGCTAGGACCTTGGAATTTTATGGAAAGGACAGGGACCTACCGCAGGTTTTGGATTGACGTGCAGTTCTGACCAGTCAGAAAATGGAATGCGACTTTTGGTAATACCCATATAAAAGCTGAAGCTGGGTTGGAGACTTTCTCCCCCATCGGGTGGGGAGGTAACACGTAGGCAGCTGAGGAGAGCCCGGCTTAGGCCCTCGCCGCCCTCAGGGTGGCTGGGGCCGGCCGGGACTCCGGAGCCGCTGCCCGCAGAGGAGGCAGGGCTGCAGTTCAACAGAGCCGGCCGCCTGCCTGGGGGCGGTGGAGGGGATGGGGCCGGTCATGGCAGGCCATGCCCCAGCCCCCCTGGCTGCCAGCACCCCTGGCCCGGGGAGAGGATGGGATTCCACCCCACCCTACACTGGGCCTTACAGAGCAGCTGCCACAATCTCACACCATCAGATGGAGGGGTGGAAGACAATGTATCCATGAGCCTCCCCCCACCGGCATGGCTTTAGAATATTTGTGGTTGATGAGGCAGAGATCACCTGACCACCGCAGGCCTGGGCAAGCTCTAACTCTTTCCTGACACTGAGACTTTAAACCCTAACCCTTCTCGGATACGAGAGAAAAGGCCAAGTTGGTGACACGTAAAGGAACAAAATGGAGATCTCAAAGTCAGTAAAGGAGAAGTGAATTTTAAGTGATGGAGATGATGAGTTGCTGTGGTTCTAGGCTGAAAATCTTCTCAGGATTTTGGTAACAGGAAAATCTTTTAAATCATGGACAATAGAAATTGGAGAGATGATTTTGTGGATTTGAGCAAAGGTATCTGTGATGAACTGAGTAAATATTTTTGTACCCTCATGAGAGGTTGAACAGAGAGAGATGAGAAGACCTCTGCCAGTGAAGAAGTGAGAAGACTATCTCTGTTTCCTGATTTGAAAAAGATCCTTTGTTTTTTTGAAGCAGCTCATTTTTGAAAGGAACCACCCCAATTTGTGAAAATCCATGGCCCATAAGTAGTCATGGGGAAGGCTATGTGATATGGGAAGTTCCACAGATGCAGATTCCCTGGGCAGGCTGCTTTTGTGTGAAAGTTACCAAACCCCAGGAGTGACTTCTCTCTCTCAAAGACTGAATGAGAGACTGTTTTATACGTGGTACTGACCTAGAGTTCTGGGTTTTGCCTCTTTACATTGTTTCTAGAAAAATGAACAGCTTGTAGTGAGAGGGTTGGTTTTTAGAAATTAATTTATGATGGGGTTTTTTGTCTTTTTTTTTCCTCCTCCTATTGTATGTTAATAAAATCTGTTTTTGCTTCTAAGTTGAGCCTGCTTTTGCCTTTTTCTCCCAAAATCCTATCTCTTAGTTAGCAAACAATTCAGCAAATGTAAAACCTCCACATAAATGGTGCCATGACTCAGATAAGCAAACCTAAACCACAACAGTAGTTTGTATATCTATAATATTAGCTGATTTGGTAGATCAATTTTGAATTAATAAGTAGAACAGCTACAGGAGCAGCTTTGACTATTTGCTGGATAGCATATTTATTAAGTATGATAAAATATTTTTGAAAATATGTGCAAAGGCAGAAATCTATTTTTAAGCAACCACATTTAGGTAAAGAATTTTCATGAAACAGTTACCACAAGAACAGGACTCGACTGAAAGTGAAAGTCATTAAAGATTTTTTTTTTTTTTACGGTGTGGAAAAAGTCAGCAAAAAGCTCCCAGATAAAATTGCTATATAATAGAAGGCAAAAGAACGTTCTCCTTTTTTTCTTTTTTTTTTTTTTGAGCAGAAGTGATCTTGCAAGTATTAAAAACAAATATTTAGTTAGAAGATAAAATGTCAGTCTGAACAGACAAGACAGGGAAAACACATTTCCCAGCTAAAACAAGCATAAAAGAAACAATTAGAAAATGTCATCATTGCCGTGTTCCTCTACAAAGCAAACGTGGAAAGATTTTTAATTACATCTTGATAAGTCAGTGAAATGAATGCGATTAAAATGAAACTACACCTACTAGTATAATATTTAGCAAATTTCAGTGAGAATCTCAAAGTAAATATCAAAGCAGGTCAGGAAATCAAGGAAGCGTGTCTTTATTCCTGAAAAAAAATGTTAGCCTATTGCTGTTTCTTTGACTGCTATCCTTTTTAACACAGCTATGTTTTTTTAAACTGAAAGTTGCAGCTCAGAAGTGTGGGTTTTATATTTTTTGATTTGGAATATTCTCCAGCAGCAATCATTCATGAGCCTGATGATTTTTTTAAATGAATTGCCTCATCTTGTCCACTACACGCCCAAATTTATGAATACTTTATATATTACTAAAGGTATGATATGATATTTAACTGTAATCAGCTTGGGCAATGGTTGAAAATGAAATCACGTAGCCTATTTGTTTTGTCAAGGCAGAAAATAATTCTCTTCTCACCTATTAACAGTGCTTATTCTTTTGATTATTAGTTACAATGTATTTTTAGAAATAAAAGCTGACAGCATTTTGAAATATCTATCCAGGATGACTTCTACTAACACCATCATATCACAGAACTTTTAAATATTGGAAGACATTTTCTATTAACTCATTAATGATGGTAATAATGATAAAGATCAGATCTTTAAACTGATTACAGTAATATTTCCTGTAAATCATTGTGTATTTCTTTGTTTGTTTTGTTTGGTTGGGTTGGTTTTTCTTCTGATCTCTGAAGTTAAAGCTGCAAAAAGTTTAACACTGAAATGTTAGCTTATATATGCTGACAGTGTTAATCTTCTTAAAATAATCTCTTCAGCTGGCCCTTAGAAATGTTACTGATTTTTTTTCTTAGTTTAAAATCATGAATTTGCCTTAGGATGTCCTTTTATTTATTTACTTATTTCATTTTTCTGTGTCTAATGATTGCCTGCAACTAGCAAACATGCTTGAAGGTAAATATTCACAATGATCCACAAACCTAGTAACCTTATAACCTTTAATTAAATTATTATATCTATATAGTATGTGTTACAGTTTATTGGTGTCTAAAAGGATCAGTGCTCTCCAAGAAGTGAATTTGTGAAGAAAGATGGAGAAATATTTCTATAATTGAAATTTAAAGATGGTGTTGTCAAACTGTAACTGATACAATTTTTAATTAGTACTTTACAAGAAACATTCTTCTCCCTTAATTTTAATATTTGCTCTAAGAATGTACAGGCAGCTTCCCACATGACTCTGCCTGCAGAAGTGAAATGTTATTTTGGATATGTTGGAGACCTGACAGCAGCAGTTCAGAACACAGTTTAGACATATAATTTATTGAGTAGTAAAGTAGTAGTTAAGTTTAAATTTGTTTAATATTGTGGTCTGTTTCTTTCTCACCCAGCTCTAGGCACCAGTAGGTAAATAGTCTAAGCCAACTTACCACCTCCTTTTTTTATAGCCAGTAAAGTAATTTATACCAGGTTAGTAAGCCCACAGGTGGGTTCACAGGATGTAGCTCGTGCCCTGGCAGGGGAAGTGCAGCTCGAAATTAGTGACATCCTCTGGTCTCTTGAGAGCAAGGTAATGTTAGCAGCTGAGGTAACAGAATTACAACAGATCTGCTGAATAAAACAGTTGACTCTCAGCCCCAGATGTCCACAAGACATGGCTTTCAGGGATTTCACAGGAAAAAGTCTGGGCTGGGGACAGTGGACTGAATGCCCATTAGCAGTGGAGCATCATCTGTGGTTTGGAAATGCAGCTTCCTCATACATTTTCTACAACAGGAATTTTCACTGCTCTGAAACCACATGGGGAAGTCAGTGAGGACTCAGTACATGGAAGTGATTGGGAGACTTGCTTCAGAAACATATCCTGATCCAATGTAATGTAAACTAGAGCTGGTTATCCAGCTGTAAAACCACCTTGCTTTCCTAGTTTTGCTTTGCAGAGGCGGAAAGAGAGAAATGAAAGCAAGACCTGAGATATGAGGCGGATGCTCTGAAAACTGTGGTGTGCTACCAATACCCACTAACTTCCAGTGGACATATATTAACCTTGCGGTTCAATTCCCCTGAGCTGGCAATTATAAAGTCTTCATCTATGGTTTTATCTCCAGACTTATAAATCATGTTGTTAATTAAAAAGAACTGACATAATTTCATTTTACGCTGGCATCATTTGTTTCAGTTGCAAAATGAGCAAGACTGCAGTAGATATAAAAACATATTCTTTTATTCTTCAAAAATCCAAACGAGACTTTCATAACTGATGAAAATTGTATAGACTGACTGTAGCAGAACAATAAAATCCTTATACTATAAATTAGCTATATAAATTGTATTTTATTTTGAAATGTCTGTGCATTTATAGGCAATTTTCTCTAAGTTGAATCCTTGTTTGTATATGGGTAGTAAAATGCATCTTTATTATAACCTGCAAGGATAAAAAGCAAAATCTTCTAAAGAATCAGGTTTTAGTAGATACCGCACGAAAAATAATATTCTTTTGCAACTAAAACACAGAAGAATGTCTGAGGGAACTTCCTTTACACTTTTGCTGGAATAACAAGGCCTCTGAGGATGCAGCTCTTTGCAATCACTATTTTATTAAATGTCGGAAAGTGTAATGTTGAAGGCTCACATCGAAGGCTTATGTAATGTAGCTTACCTTACACACATAACCTTCACAAAAACATCTTCCAAATCCACTTACTAAAAGATTTATGGCATCATGCAAGTTTTACACCAATGAGTGCACTAATGGCTTTCTTTGATGCATCCCACAGGACTCATGCTGTCTGGAAAAAAGCCAAAGTATGGAGCAGCACATAATCATCACAACTGTAGGCTCGTTGGTAGAAAAAAGTTCTGTGGTGCAGAAGATAAAATATTAAAATATATGGAATTCATAAGTCTAAAAGTTAAAAACCTTTTACATTTTGTGGTGTTTAATAAGCATTAAATATTACATATTAGGGTTCTTATGAGTAGTATGTATCTTACTTTTAATTTAGTTCTCTATATTTCCACACATGTAAGTTGTATATGCTTCTTGACAAAGTAAATCATGAGTCTGAAAGAACACAATTATATAAAGCATCTTAAATTATTTTTGAAGCACCTACAAGAATTAGGGTTTCATATCTTCACTGATGTTCATTAGCAGTAAGGTGTCTTGTAGAATTTATGAGACTTGCAGCTGAAATTATCAGGCTCATTGTTAAGAGAACTAGAAAAATAATTCTTTTAATTTAATGGATTAAAAAAATGTAATATAGCTAAGAAGACAAAGCACAATCATGACAAGAATTGCTGAAGATGCAGGATTTCTTGCTATTAATAAAATTAAATGCTTCTGTGACACTGAAATCAGGAAATGACATAGCTATGGAATGTCAAACAAAGAAAAAATCTACAAATATGATATTGCTATGAAGATAAATATCATTCAAAATACTATAGGTTAAAATTCATGAAAAGTGTAATTATTCAGAAGGTCTTTTCTTACAATTAAGAAAATTATTATTAATTTAAACTTGGCCTTAAAAATTGGACACAGGCCTTAATATTAGCTTATTTTACTTTAAAACATGGTTGTATGGATGGTTTCTCTGATAATTTCTTTTTAATAGTTAACACTATTAAGTCTTGAAAAGGTCCTCTGATTTTTTTTAAACTAAAAAAAAAAAAAAATCATACATTCGCATAGTTTACATCACTAATTGCCATGACACAACATCAAGTTCTGCGTTAGAGGAATTAAAATGAGATGTGAGTTATAAAAATCACTGTTAGGGACCCCAATAGTCCATTAGATTGAAAAATGCAAGTAACCCCTGCTCTTGTGACTACAACATAAATACAGCCCTAGAATTTATTTCCATGTGCTTAACCTAAATTTAGAACTTCTGAACATGCACATTTACCTAATTTGGTTGCTGTCAGAAGGCTGCTGTCTGCCTTCTGTAGGAGAGTAGGACAATGAGAATATCCTGCTGCTTATCCTATGTTCCAGGTGAGTGGCCAAATTTGTTAGGAGATCTTTTTCATCTGTCATAGGGTGCTTAAAATTGTGAATATTTCCTGCATATTGACCAGCTCTTAAGAGTGCTCCAAAATCTTTTCCAAAAAATATTAGGAAACAAAGCAAGACTGAGAAGTAAGGGACAGCAAATTCTACAAGACAGGTTGGTAATACAGACAGCTGGTTTGAGTTTCATGACTATAAGACCATGGTAAACTTGCCTTAAATAAAAAGCTGTTTTAACTTTTTGATTTTTCTGTTTCAGCAGTGTTAGACTGAAGTTAATTTTCCTTCAGTAAAGAATAATTTTACACTTTTAAAGAGACATGTCTTTCTTGGATTTATCATAAATTTGGAGGTCTTAAGACACAAAAATACAAAGTCAAGAATGTTAACTCTCTGGAAAAAAATACCTTGCATTTCAAAGTAACTGCAGTGTTTTTTCAATCTGACAGTACATTAAATGGCTAGCTTATAGGCTGATAGACTGAAACTGTGACTTAGTTTTCTCTAAATTGCTGTGGTATATTGATAAAGTTACCAGGATATCACAAATCAGTCTTGAAAAACCCCACCAGCCCAGTCCAGGTTTAGTGGAGGGTTTCATGAGTTTTGTACTTGAATATTCAAATACCATGTAAGAATATCTTCTGGTATTACCTTTGGGTGAATCTGAAAGAGGAATGCCACTATTCTGAATCTGTTGCATGCAATTTATGTGTAAGAACATCAATCACTGGTTTCTACCAGTTGCTCACAACCTTTCTCCCCGTTGCTTCTCATTTCACTTCTCTCTCCTGTGTCCAGGACCAAAACACTTCTTATAAGTTTCCTCAATTTTATGTATCTCTCTGTTAGAAATAGATTAAAAAAAAAAA
>VZDJ01006585.1:10012275-10053523 GCA_008694505.1 Cyanoderma ruficeps | reverse complement strand
AAAAAAGGAAGAAAAAAAAAAAGCTAAGGCAGTGGCACAGCAGAAAGGTTTCATTTCCAACCTGACCAAAGTTAAAAAACAAATATATGCTTTATCAAGTCTGTTGCCTTGAGATTTCAGCAGTTTCCAAGTTCAAGAGCATACGGTAATAATCAGTTAAGGATACAAACTTATCTGAGACCAGAAAGAGCTTTGATGTTCATCCTGGAATAATCTCAAGGTGAGCGCATTCCAGTGCTGTGGCAATTAGGCATATGAGGCTCATCTGAGCGATGCTAGCTTAAAGAATTTTAGCTCTGTGCCACTTGAAGGATGAAATATTCTTACCTTACTCTACAAAGCTGTGAATATTGAGACTAGTTTAAAAGCATATGTAATAAAAATTTTAATTGTTTCTAATCTCTGAGCCAATCTCCATGTTGTCAATCTGATAATGTGATTCCAGAGAAAATGAGAATTTTCTGCCATAAAGGAAGCACATTAAACATATCTTTCTAATGTTAAGGATTAAATTTTAAATGTTGTAATTTGTCTTATAAGAATATTTTAAACCATGAAGATAATTTAACTATTTTGGTGTTCTGTTTTTTTTTTTTTAATGTAATATTTGAAACATACAAGAAGATGTATGTAGCAGTGTGTATATTTGTAGGACAAGTGTACAAACTGATCAGGAATAGTAATCAAAAATGGATTGACAGTACATACAGTATCACAAAATCATTAACATTGGAAAAGACCTCCATAGTCATTGAGTCAAAACTTTGCCCAATCACCATAAGGATGCCATCATAAGGACTGTATACCTCACCTACTTGCAGACTGTATACCTCACCTACCCATTAAATGAAAGAAATTAGTAGCAGAGTATTTTGGGAATAAATCTGTCAGGGAAGTTTCAGACTGAATATTAGGAAATACTTCTTAACCAACAGGGTGGTCAAACACTGTAAGAGACTTCTGAGAGAGGTGATCAATGCCCCAAGCCTGCCAATGTTTACAAGGCAGTTGGACAACATCTTTAACATGCTTTAGTTGTTAGTCAGCACAGGACAGGCAGTTAGACTAGATGATTGTTGTAGATCCTTTAAAAAAAAAAGTTCTATTCTATTCTATTCTATTCTATTCTATTCTATTCTATTCTATTCTATTCTATTCTATTCTATTCTATTCTATTCTATATTCATCTTAGTTCACTGCTGCTTAGTTCCAGCAAAGACAGACGACAGTATCATGTGCCAGATTTTGGTATGAACAGAACATTAAAAACTATTAGTGTGTATATATCTATATATCTGTACATTTATATGTCAATATGCAACTAGATAGATAGATGTCCACGATTTTACCAATATACTCAATAAGTATGGTATGTACTTTAGTCTAAAATGAAATAGTAAAAGATAGAAGTTCTCATGTTTGTTCTAGTGATGATCTGCTTCACATTATTGAACAGGGCTGTGGTTATTTACCTTATCATCCTCCACAAATGTCATATGAAAAGCAATTACTGTTCTAAGGTAATTGTACAATGGTTATTGGAAAGAAGATTTTGGCTGAATCAGTCCTTTATATTTGTGCTACTATTATAGTGTAAGTTCATAGCCCCCTTGGCCACTTTCTGATAGCAAATTTTCTCTGTTCCTTATCCTTGCTCTCTATTTTCTGTCTCTTTGGTATGAATTTAACTCCTCTCATTAAAATAAAATAAAAAAGAGGACTTTTGCTCTTAATTTCCAGAATCAGACAAAATACAACTGGTTTTTCTTATGTTTTTAAAATAGGAACGTGAAGTACCTGGACTTGATTTTCTTAGTTTAAGTAATTTTAATCTTTTCAAAAGGATTCATAACACATATTTTATCACGTTTTTTGTCCTTGTGATACTCTGAATACTATTAGTTTGGATTTCAGGGTTTTTTTCCACAAAGCCAGTTGAAGACAGAGTTTGGAATTTAGCTTTGGTAGGTAATTTGAAAACTTTTTCAAAATGTCATGATACTCCTGATGCCACGCATATAGTACTGTGATGACACCATGTGAGCATTACAATTTTCATCTTCTACGTAACATTCTCTGACATGCAGGTGTATTTTCTTTTGTTGATTGAAAGAGAGGAACAAAGTTCATTTTATCATGACATTGTCCTTTTCTGTTTTTGTATGAAAGTTCAACGTGTTCATTTCAGTTATATATGGAAAAACGCCTAGTGGTGTTTGCAGAGGTTCTGGAAGACCCTCATAAGGAGATACACACACATACACACATATATATGTGTGTGTTGCCTATAAGTAGCCCATGACTGCCTAAGAAAGAAGGTGAGGCCCAAAAGATTTTTCCTTAAGAAACTTCCAATGCCACTCAGCTTTTCTTAGTATACAATGAATTTGGACACACTATTCATTTGTGGTAGTATTAACCTCTCACACTTTGGCTGTACATATAGAGCATGCATAAATCACTGTGGGATGCCTCTAGGCAATAGAGACTCCTACACTACTGGTTTTAGCTAATCCATCACACAATATTTCTCATTATTCTGGCTAGAGAAATGCATCTGAATGTTTTGCACATGTGATTCTGACTGTATATTCTCATTCTGAAAGACAATTCACATGAACTGAACAGACCTTGACTAGATTTATTAAGGGAAAGATATGAGCAAGATTCCCAAATATTTATCCTTGTATCTGAACACTTTAGTGGTCGGAAGTCCATTTGTAGGACATTATATAGCAGAATAATTTGTTCAAACACATACTGGTTTTTTGTTTATTCATTTTATTTTTAGATTTTAGTTTTCCTGTCCCTCTACTGACACACCCATAATATTCTATTCACAATAGGTGCAGATTTCAGCATGAAAACTCACATGATGATGATACACAGAAAATTATACATGATTCTTAAAAAATACCAAATTGATAGTTAGACTTATGGAAGTTTTGATTACATCTAACATACTTAATTTAGACTGAGAAACTTCAAACATTATTATTGTTGAAAATAAACTTTCAAAAATTAAAATTTATGTATTACAGGAATACCTAGTCAACATATGTATTTCAAAACGATGGTAGATTAAACAAACTCTAAAAGGCAGTTTCTCTTTTCAGATGTACTTTGAGGGACATCAACATTTTCTAAATTCTACTAAAACTACTGATATCAATGAAACAACAGAAGATCTCTGGAAAAGTGATGAAAATTAAGCCCCAGGAGTCAATATAACCATATGGGAAGGAAGTGTTATTGATATGCAGCATGATACATTTTTTTTTGCTTGGACCATGTCCAGGCTCCTACTGGTACAGCTGACAGAACTTTAGGGCTGAAGCACAAAACCATATTGGGGATGGTTGTTCAATTGTTCACAGTCTGATGTGTTGCAATCAAGCATGTATTTTTTCCTGATTTTTCCTGTTGTTCCTATTTTTTGGTTCACAGGAAAGAAAACTAACAGTTATTTGAATCAGCTGTAAATTCCACAGAAATAATCCAGATATTTATCTGTCAATAACATCATTCAGTATGGATGAGAATGTAAAAAAGATAAACCTTTCACCGCAAATAAAATTTTAGAAAATGACTGCTGAGAAGATCTGTAGCCTCTTGGGGAGACAAACAGCCTGTTCAATCTGAAGTGGCATCATTAAAAAAATAAAAGGCTGATACAGATTTCATTGTGTGGACTCATTATAAGTGTCTCAGAAGTTCCATAAGTAGTTTTAAAAAGTGAAACATTTTTAAGTTAGATTATAGAAATAAACAAAATTAGAAAAAACCAACTGTAGGAAATGCCATTGCATTTATGGATTTGACAGATCTAGTATTAAAACAACAGTATATACCAAATAAAAAGAGTTCTGGCTATACTGTTCCAGAGACATAAATTCAGCTTTAAATTCATAAATTCATACATTTACTTTTGGGCTTCGATACCATCAAAATGAAAGCCCTTGTCTCTCACTCACAAATCTTTAAACTCGCAGTCCTTTGATTACTATGTCAATAGAACTATGAGTGCTGAAAATACAGCATTGCAGCTGTCGAGAAATTCTGATATTAGCATTAACCAATTCATTTAGATGAATTTTACTGATATTTAATAATTTTAGTCCATTGATTAAATCCAGTTAAAAAACTCTTAATCTTGAGAGCTAGTCAGGGGGCTACCTCTCCTAGGTGTTCCTAGTACTTAGATGTACAAATTGGTGTGCTTCTGTATATGAACAGGACAGGAAACCAAAACTTGTGTGTTATAAATGCACACAATATAATTTGTGATGTGTACCCTTATGAAGGTAAATGCCAACTCAGGAGGAGCTTAGAAAGCATATTTTTTTTGCTTCATCCACTTAGAAACAGTGAGGGATATGGTTAATACTGGTTTGGTTGTTGCTTTCATGTTTTTAAAAACAGGGAAGTCACATAAAGCTTTTGCTGCCTTCACCATTTCTTTGTATTCAGATTAAAAGCAAAAAGACAAACAACAAAACACAACAGGAATTTAGGTGCTTATGTTTCTTATATAGCCATGGAAGACAGGTAAGAATGTTGAAGCTTTCAAGGGGAGATCCTATCTGCCTAATTGAGCAAGAAGCTCAAGAGGCTTCAGAATCACTTACTGATCCCAACTGACCATACAATGAATAAGCACTCAACCCCAGGCACTCAGTAAAAAGCCTAGGCACAGCTTCATGCCTGAACAGGAGTTTCAGTAAGTACTTCCATCAGTGCAAGATACCAAAATATCAAATTCCTGTCTAAAGCAAGTCACTTGTGTTGCCAACAGCACACACATTATATCAAGTAGCCAACTGTTTGAGGGCTTGCACAGAAAGGGGAGATCTAGATTTCAAGCCCTTTTCAGCATATGAGTGACACAGCGATGTTCCCACACCCCAAGATAATTAGTCTTGGTTTGGATTGTTTTTTAAGGTTTGACTGCTTAATGTCTTTAATTGCTGTTCAGGTCATGAGAACACAATGGCATATTAAACTGACAATTAAGTATAAATGTCTACACTTTGTGTCACAATTTATTACGCCTAACATCCTCTCATTTCCTCACTCCCATACACGCTCAGCCAAGTGACTCTTCTGGTTCAGGTGCATAAGCTGCTTCCAACTCTTCTAACCATCACAAAAACTATGTACCACTTACTTGCTGGAAACTGTGAAAGTGTAACAAGTGTAACAAGCATTTCAATAAATCCTCTGCCACTGTGTTCTTTTCCTAAGTGAATATTTGTCACTCTTGGACATAAGAAGCAAAGGTAAAAGAAATTGGGTGTCAATCAGTGCGGCTATTCTTATTTTTTCAAGTGAAGGTTAGTTCTCCTAGAACAATTCAAGTCCTGAGGGGCAAGAACATGTATTATATGCAAGAGTGCAAATCAAAAGAAACAAAGCATTTATATTGCAATTTCTTTCTAGCAATCCATAAGTATGACACAGACTTAGGCTATTCCTTTCTGGTTATTTCCACTGAGGCATTATTGCTGTTGCTTTCATCTTTTTCACGCACAAACAATTCATGTTCAATTTAAATCTGTAGTTAATGTGATCATACTCTGTATTCTACCAAAACTTGTTTTCTTAATCCTGCTAACAGAAGTACAATTTTCTTGAGAATTTTTTTTTCCTTTTTCATAAAAGATCAGACAAAAATCCATCTGCATATTACTGACTTCAGGGGATCATATATAAATTCACTATCAGAAGAAATTTGTAATAAATCTACCTTTTAAACTTTATTTTCTCATGAACACATAGGCAGTGTTAACCATTTAAAAAGTAGATGTTCTAAAAAAAATATGGCATGTTTTTCTTTCCAGGTTTGGTAAAGAATTTCTGGAAAATACTGTTATTCTAGTGCAGGCATTTCAATGGAAACAAGGTAAGTCTGCACATGAAAATTCTAATTATTATGATAAAATCATTCCATAGTATTTGCTTTATTATACTGGATGATTTCAAAAACTATGGAAAGTAACTCTCTTCTCTGATAGGGATCCCCCTTTGAGCTGGTGGAGGCAACTTCTTTATTCTGAAAATACTGAATTATTTTCCTATTATTTTTGCTCTACAAGGAGGAGGAGGTAAGGACAACATGTTTAATCCCCAAAAATTGTGCTAAAGAGATCTGAAAGTTACTTACTTAAAGTAACTTAACTTAAAGTTACTAGAATGGGAGGTTTTGAAGTTAGATGACCAAACTTGAAAAAGACATAAAAACCCAAAAAAAACCTCCAAGAAAAATCCTTGGAAGAAAACATATCAACCATCAGATACCACCACCACGGCCCATCATCAGCATTCACATGTATATTATGTGAATATTTCTAGGTGGCTGCTTATTTTTGCCATCCAAATTTCACCAGCTATTTAGGTTTTTTTCAAAATATTTCTCAGCTGAATGTGTAGAGAACTGAATGGATAACACTGTTGACTGTATTAATCAACATGCAATTTTCTGGTTTTCTGTCCTCTAATAACATGCCCCAGAAAATGAAAGTTTGGTAACTGGAATGGATTCATACTACAATAAAAGATTAGTGACGTTCTATAAATTAAGCTTGCTTTGTCTTTCCACCCCTTCTTCCCCTCCCCAGATTAACTAATATGTTTCAACAAGGTATAAGTTTACAAAACTTTTAGAAATGTCAAATGGCCTGCCACTTATTAAATTTTGTCTTTATGAAGCTTTACAAGTAAGGAGAAAGAGAATCTGGAAGTCCAGCAGAGTTCTTGAGCCATTTCAAAATTCAGTGAACTATCATTCCCAATACTATTAACCTGTCTTTTAATTTTTTTTTCCTTTTTTTAAGCCAGAACAGGCACCAGTGGAGTTTGAACCCATTGAAAAATAAAAATTAAACCAAGAGTTTTATATTTTTTTCAAAACTATATGATTTATGATATCATATTTACACTCTGTGTATCCAATCTATTTGCCTTCATTGCAAAGGGTAGACAATGTCTACTCCAGATGTCAAAACTCATCCTGTTATTGATTATTTTAATAAATTATTTTATATTTCTTTTTGTTGTTCTTATTCTAAGGAAGTATATATGATAGAGAGAATCAGCTAATTCTAATACTTTTCAATCTTAGAGTAAAACCTCTTTTGCTCTCTAGAATTACTGATATATAGATAGATCTGACTATTCTGAATTGCACATGTACAGGTACATGTATTCACCCACATTCCACAGTGAGAACAATGTGAAAGGGTGGGGAAAACAAGGGTAGCAAAGAGAAGGGAGAGGAAAATGGAGTGAGATGGGGACAGAGACAGGGGACCTACTTGAAATACCTGTTCAACTTGAACACCATACTCAATCTTCATGAACCACATAATGATAATAAATTATTATATAATAAGACAAACATTTTTAATTGCCAATTTGTTTATCTCAATGCAGAATATATACAAAATACTTTTTTAAATAATGAAGAATTTTATGTCATCTTTATTAATAGCTGTATTACAATATCATTTTGTGATACTGGTACTCCTTTAGTTTTTTCTACTTCCTTGTCATCTAGTACTGGAAACATTTGAGAAAATGATGGAGTTAAAACCCTTAACTAAATACTGATGACTGAATTAAGGAACAGTCTTTTTCTCAGCTTTTATTGTTACATAAATCCTGGCAGAAATAAAAAAAAAAATTATCTTGGGAAGATTATATTTTCCTTTGCTTATGACAGGACTTTTAAAAAGGATAAGAATTCTAATAATTGTATGCAATGAATATAATACTTCAAAATCAGTTGACTGAAAACCACAGGAAAATAAATATTGTTCTTTTCCAATACCACTCCTCATATTATGCATTAAAGTATACTAAGTACTGAGGGAAGAAAATTTTTCATTCTTATAAGAGTCCTTCAGCATAATGACAGAAGTACACAAGTGAGGTAACATCAATGTCTAAGGTCCATTGTATCAGTGAGTTTTGTCCTCTGGAGAAGCACATTCAAATATAGCCTCAGGTCACACAGATAATGAATTTGGTGGCTTCATTCTGACTCACAGTAAATACTATACTTTAACTAAAGACAATTTACACAGTTTGCCAGAAGTAAAGAAAGATTATCAAATTAGATTGAGGTAGATTGTTTAAACTGTAAAATAAACTTCAGAGGATTACTTCAGGCACCTCATACCAGAACTTGACTTTTTATCAGGAGTTACTACATCAGAAGTAAAAAAAAAAGTGAGTCATAAATGTGTATAGAAATATTTATTAGACTTTTGGAATTCCGAGGACAATTATTATTAACCACTGTAGTAATTTTGAATTCCAATCTGATTAACTATTTCTTACTTCTTACAAAATTTTGTTAACTCTGTTTTTACATTTTAGTTATATCTCAAAAAAGATCTGAAGTAAATAATTTAAAATTAGAATTTCACAGGCAAGAAATTAGAAACACTACATAATTTTCTTTGATCCATTACTTTACAATTACTGATAGCTGAAATATATATTGTACACAAAAGATAGTATGAATAAACTATTGGTTATAATTATATCAGTATATAATAGCTTCTTTCATCATGTCTATTAACCATATTATTGAGTTCAGAGGTTGTAAAAGTTCTGCAAAAGGCAGGCTTTTCTAAATACTTTATTGCTAAATATTTTCTTTTTTCAGTTTTTCTTAATTGTCTCACATGATCTGTAAATTATGATAGTTTTTCTAAATTTTATTTTTAGGAAGAAAAATGGCAACTGTGAATCAAAGTCTGTTAGGATTCATAAAGTATCTTTTAGTTATGTTTGCTGTAGTTCACTAATCAAGAAACAATTATTGGGAGTTTGTCCCTTGACAGGTGTCCTTTTGCCTTCTCTGTGTTTTGTTTTATCTGAGTGCAAAATAGTTGGGGTACAAGAGTGGTGTTAGGCAATAAGTCTATATCTGCCTTCCTTCAATGCCACAAGACTTGACCTGTAAGGCTTTTTTTTTTTCATTTTTCACTCCTGGTCTCAAGGAGTTTCAATGATTTTGAATATGGTAACAAATCCATAGGCTAGGGCTTGCAGTGAAAATGTGGTGGAGGTGTTTCTACACAAGTATCTAAAAATTAAATGTAAAACTAGATATAAAAGAATCTTGCATGAGATGAAGACAACAATATTCTTATATTTTATTTGCCTTCTATACTAATATAATAAATATCTCTCATGGTTTAACCGCAGCTGGCAACTCAGTCCCACACTCCCACTCACTAACTCTACCCCAGTGCAGTGGGGGAGAGAAGAGTAAAGAGTAAAAGAAAAGTTGTGGTTTAAGGTAAAGACAAAGTTTAGTACGGAAAGCAAAAGCCATGTGCACAAGGAAAGAAAAGCAAGGAATTAATTCTCTTCTTCCCATGGGCTGACAGACATTCCCCAGGAGAGCAGGGCCCCATCATGTAATGGTGACTTGGGCAGACAAAAGGCACCACTTCAAATGTGCTCCCTTTCCTTCTTCTTCACACAGCTTTATATGCTGGGCATGATGTCATGTGGTCTGGACTATCCCTTCGGTCAGCTAGGACCAGCTGTGTCCCTTCTCCGCTCCTTGTGCACGCCAAGCCTCCTTGGTGGGGTGGGTTGAGAGGCAGAAAAGGCCTTGAGGCTGTACAAGCCCTGCTCAGCAACAGCTGAAACTGCCCTGTGCTACCAACGCTGTTCCAGAGCACAAATCCAAAACACAGCCCCACACCAGCTGTTACGATGAAGGTTAACCCTGCCCCAGCCACAACCAGCACAAATTGCTCTGTGTGTCTTATTTGTACAAAAAGTTAGTTGTTTTTTGTGGGTTGCTGGGGTTTCTTGCCTTTTTCATTACCTTCCTTGATGATGACAATTCATCTAGCTAGAGTTATTTTTTGGGCTTAAAAAAGGAGTATTTCACTGATGTGGAAAGTACCAGTCATGGTAACTTACAGGCTTTAACATCAGATGATTCTATGTTCACTGTTGTCATATATTTCAACAGCTAAGACAGAAGTGACTATAGAATACAGGTAAGAAAGAATTCTCAAAGGAAGTTTGTCTCTGCAACAATCTCTACAATCTAGTTTATCATCTTAAAAATCACCCCATCTGCTCAGCACAATCTATTCGAATTTGTCACTTGATCAATAGCATCAAGGCACTGCTATGGTAAAATACCATGCATTCTGAGAGACAAAAAACAACTGCAGGATTTTAATAATTATAATTTAACTTTAACATTTGCTTTACAAAGAGGGAAGGTGGAGTTTGTATTTTCTAAATTATATTACTAAGAAATGATTGACTGAATTACAAATATATTTTTAATTGTATTAATATAGATACACAAAGTAACATGCAATGCACTGTCAATGATGAATAACATACTGTCAATACTGAATTTTTTAAACAGTTTATTTAAGTACCCACTTTGTTCCCACTTAGACTAAAATGGCATTAAAAAGTTGCTTAACAAGGTCTATGTGCAACCAAGATCCCACAATAGATATTTCTTGTAGTGGAATAAAATGAAAACACACTGTCAAATTTGATTTTACTGAGATCTGTTCATTCTTTAAATCCAGACAAAGAGTAACCTTTTTTTTAATGCAATCTTTGTTTGAGGGTAAATGTTTTGTGCTTTCTTTGCTGGAGAGGAATAATTCTATTATATGTAGTTAATTGATTGACCTTTGAAGAACTTCTAAAAAATCAATTTCAATAAATCATTTACATTAAAATTTATGCTTACTTTATCTTTGTTCAATATACGTGTTGCTGTACTAGTTCACCTTTGCTGTGTAAGAACAGAGTTGAAAATTGTTCTGGGTACATCCTGACATCTGTCACAGTTTTAGCTTTTTACTCTTTTACTAAACACTTTCCCCTCTCTTCTTGTATTGTTTTAAAAATAAAAAGGTTTCAAAACTTCCTCTGGACAAAATTTTCCCAGAATTGGAAGTGATTTGAATTAATGGAGATTTGGGTGGACAGAGGTGGGAAAATCCCTCTAAAAGCCACCATTTAAGTTTGAACTTAGAAATCAAATATTTTTTAGTGCCAAATTAGGAAATAAGAAACCGAAGTAAAGAAAGGAAGTATAATACTGACTTGATAAATACATATACACAAGTATATGTGCATGTGCAAATATTCTGCACCTAATTAAAATCACAAACAAACCCAAAAAGATTTCCAAGATTCCAAACTACAGGAGTTAAAACTGAGCAGATGTCTGTGCAGGTGATTTTCCTGTGCATGAGCTTCATGGCCAACTAATTCCTATCACTGCAGGAGCTAATTTTCCACTCCAGGATTTTTGCTTCCAAAACTAATCTAATAGGCATATAGCCCAAGAAAACACAAGATAATATTTGTCATTGTTTTTATGAATTTTATGGATTCAAGATGTTCTCCTATGCATGAAAATAAACACATGATATAAATAAATAATCCAATCAAGACAGTCAAATAATGTGTCCAGTAACATTATTTTCTCTATTTAATACTTACCCAACGGCTTACTTACACTTGTACAAAAGCATTCAGATATAATACGTATTTTGTTGTCAAAAAAACTTAGAAAACTGAGATGTGCAATCTCTGGCATTATTTATAAAGGAAGTTTTGTATTATAGCAAACCAAATCTAATTGTTCTATCTATTGAAATGAGTCACTTAGGGAAGGAGGATTGTGTTTAGTTCTGTGTGGGTTTTCTTGGGATTGGTTGGTTGGTTGATTGGTTGGCCATTTTTTTACAGATTTAAAGCCCTCAGTTCTTTCTAAACCAGATTACTGACTTGTGCAGTTTGTTTTAGGTAATACATTACAGCTACTTCTCCTGGGTTTGAGAAAGCTGTGAAGAATTTGGATATTTGTGAGTGATAAAAATAGAAATGAGAATTTCCCATTATTGAACAATCACAGTGCAAATCTAAAATTAGGACAAGAGAGTATTTCTCTGCTATTTTTTCTTCCATAAATACATGGATATTTTGTGATGACCTGATTAAATTACTTACCTGCATACACTGATAAAGTATCCACTTTATCTGCTAGACTAATACCTAGAAATATCTAGCAATATTATTCTGTATCAATGTTTTCAAAATGTAAAATTGAATTCTAACACTAATGAATAAATATTAAAATGAAGGCATCATGAAAATAACAGAGGCAATTATTCCATTTCATCCAGAAATGATATCTGTGTATAAATTTTCTACCATAATTTAGTTTATTTTCATGCACCTCTCCTATAATTTTTAAAAATAAAATATTGGGAGTTTGTCTGTGTTTAATGTGAAGCACTAGCAGAGAATGTCAGAGGAAAAAAAATCTGAAGATACCAAAAGGAACATCTGAGGGAACAATTCCTTCTATCTTCAAGTTATTTCATGTTTCAAAAAAGTAGATAAGAAATGCTGTTCAAAAGAGTTATTTACCATACTGGACCTGGGTGGAAAGATGTGTGAAAAGCAGCATTACTCTTTGAGATGCAATACCTTTAACTGTTTGGAAATTTTGCCTGAAAATTATTGAGTCTTGCCCTAGCTCACCTACAGATTAGTTGTACCTCAAGGATGTTATACAAGGCAAATGAATTGGCTGCTTCTAACTTACTTTGCAGTCCCAGTCACCTCCTTTCTTCCTGAAAAAAATGTTCCTTCTTGCAATATTTTTATTTTTTTTCTCAGCAGCTGTGGAATTTCTATTTTTTCACAGAATGTTTCTTCTTTTTTTATCTTATGTTTTAATGTTATTATATTCTGTTTTATTATTCTCTTCTCTTTTTTTGCTCATTATTTTCAAGGAACTCTAACTCTCCCTTTTCCTTTATATTTAATGTGTTGAAACTATCTCTTTCATTTTCTTTATTACTTCTGGCATATTCTTCCTTATTCACACAATACACTGTTTGTTAGTTTTCTCATTTATTTCTTGCTCACAATATATTTATAGAAAGAGGATACATATAATCCTCAGCATAATACTAATTTTGTTTTGAACACCTCATATTTCCCATATGTCCTCTCCTTTTCTCTTTCATTTGGTTCAATCAATACTGTTCTCTGCTTCTTTTTTTTCTCCAAACTATTTACTGATATCTTCATAAACTTTTCTTACTGATCTTTTCTGATAGAGTTTTTAAAATCAGACTGCAAAATATGCCTGGGGAGGGATGGGAATGAATACAGAAAACAGCACATAAAATAAATGGCTAATGCATAGATAATAAAATAATCACCAGTCTGTGCATACAAGTACCTAATAAGTTTGAAAGCTGCCCTTTATAATTCATCATTATTTTTTCTGTTTCTTCTGCACATATTTTTTGTGTCCCAGAAATCTGCACCACTGTACAGCTGTTTTCTGTCTTCCAGACTGTGAAAAAAACTTAGGTTACATGGTTAGATCTACCGCAAACCAGATTAATTCTTCATCAATGTTTTAATAAAAATTCTTCTGAGACCAATAGATACAAGGTAGCATTTACGGTAGGAAATAGCAAGGGACCTGACATTGCATAATTTCTAGAGAGGAAACCTCCCTGTATTTTTGTATTTGAATATTCAAATATGTTGGTATGTTATGTATTAATAGTGAATAAGCCAGTAAATAATGGTTTAAGTTACAGTTCAGAAGAATTACGCAGGACCCTTCAAAAGCATTAGTAAAGCCACACAGAAATTCCACAGCTTTTGGTAATAAAGAGCTTTGGAAAGCCAGAATAGATTGTCTGGACAAGCCTAGCGATTTCTGTCACTCCAAGTCTTCAAGAAGCTGTTTGACACATATCTGTCAGGCATGACATTAGTGTAAATAGTCCTGCTGTAGGGCAGAGGGATGGACTAGATGACCTCCTGAGATCCCTATATCCTCCTCACTCTGTAATTAAATTCCCAGAGGGCTGCTCACACTATCCTAACACACTCAGATTTTACTGAGTCCCATTAAAATCAGCAGCGTAGGAGGAATTTCTTGCACTGTCACAGAGCATTGCTAAGAATGTTAATTAAATAAAATTGATGGGACACAGGTTCTAAGTTAGTCTATACAAGTGCACATTACATGTCTGGCTGAAGTTTAGGTATCTTATAATCAAAGCTTTGTATCAATTTGAAGGAATATCCTTTTATATCAGAAGGACAACAGAAAGGAAAGCATTTTTTTCATGTAATGAATATGACATTCCCTCGTGAGAGAAAAATACTGAGTCTGTGTTTGCTGACTTCTTTCTGAGCCCCGTCTTATTCCCTGGTGACTGACAAACAGTAATACACAGGGTCTATATCTACCAGAGTGAACCAGAGTGTATGAAGGAGCATTCCAAATATCTACTTGTTTATACAGTCAAATTGTTCAGAGTGGCCCTAGGACAGTATATGGATGAGCAAGATAGAACTCTCCCAAACAACTTCTGAGTAAGGTCATAGCTTGGGACCACTCCCAAAACTGAATTTAAACATTATCTGGGCTGTAAGAACCAAACATTCTACCACTGTTTCAGCTCTGAAAGCTTCCTTCCTCCATCAATTATATAGTGTTAATGAAATGAAAAGAAATTAAAGTGAAATTAAAGCTCAAGACTTGGAAAAAGGTAGGACTCCAAAGTAGGACTTGGACAAAAATTGCAGCACAAAAGAGCTCACACAGTGAATGTATGTTGCTCTGAGTTTTCTGTCTTTTGTCTTTCTGTAGAACTTTCTCATGCAGCCTTCATGTAAATAACATCTATTCTTAGAATGTTTACATACTTCTCCTGTGAGAGAAGAAATGATTGATGGTGATGTCCACCATCCAGGTTGAAGGGGTGGCGACCTCTGTAGCCAATCCCTTGACCTCTGTACAAATGTATAAAGAGAGTTAGATTGTAAATAAAGGAGAGAGTTTTTTACAACAGCCGTCTCCTGAGCTTCATTCCAGTGTTCCTAAATTGGGACACGCCCAGCTTTGCCCCGTGACAAATATATCCTTCTGATGTGCCTAATGGTAGAAGATGCCTTCATTAGCAAAATAGAAATTTCTTCACATCTATGTTTATAGATTATTTTTGTTGAAACTGATATATATGAATGATGTGGGGGCCAAGTCTTATTTATCCACAATGGGATCCAGAAACTCAAAATAAATCTATATGCAATGAGGGAGCTGGTGTAAACATGTTCTGGAGTTTCACTCCAAGACTTTTTATGGGCAAAACAGGAACTTATCAGACACATGAAAACAAGACTCCCTTATTCATGCAGCTACTATTTGAACAGTGTAATAATCAACATTACTTGATTAATGTGGGAAGGCTTCACTAACAGTATGGTTGCAGTTGCTACATAAGGCTTCTGAGTGTGTCTCCCTTCCTTGTGGTCCCATTTTCACCAAGCTAAAGTTCATCTGAATCACAAGTTAACAGACATTTTCTCTTAGGCATGATTAAGGGTACCAGGTTGCAACTAGTTAGCCCCATCCTGTGGGGTTTTTTTGCTAGAAGTGTATAATGCTCATAGCAGAGGATTCTTTTGGTTATGTCAGATTTTATCACACACTGTTACATTAATTATGTTTTCTTTTATCAGTTTACTCCCTCCCTTTTGGCTACCTGCTAAGGTCTTACAGCTGCATAACAGCCTCCCCAGCCTTAAGTGACAGAAAGGGTTACTGTTTGTTAAGAAGTGACTGCCGGGGGGCATCAGATATTTTCCATATGTAGTTTTCCCAAGGCTTCATTTACAACAGTCAAGCATTAGGCAGTTGTTCACTAGGGACTTTCTACAAACTCAAACCAGCTCCGTCCAGGGAAAGACCAAAAATGTAAAGTGAGCCTCAGCATTGTCAAATCAGTAAAACATACGGGATATTATTCTAGCCGAGCCTTTATATGCCTTTCAGTCTTATATTGGAGTTTTAGCAACTATTGTGTTAAAATTAAGTATTGATAATTGTTGAGGTAATCCTTTTTTGTTAGAGAATTGAAAGACCATTGACATTTTAAACAGTGAAGGTAAGCAGTTTTCAAGGGACTTCTCTAGTTAAAAAGTACGTCTGAGATACCCTCATCCCTCATGTTAAATCTGGTGCAGTGTAGTGGGCAGAAATATATGCAAGATTCATGGGCTCATGACCTGAAAGAAAAACAGGAAAACCAAAAAACAGTCTTAGAATTTACCAAAGTAAGGTAGGAATGGGGGAGTTCTAGCTTCTCTCCTTCCTTCCCAGCATTACATACTTTTATTCATGCAATGATTTTTTAATGGGAAATGCAGAATTAATCTGGAACACAGACTCTGCTGTATAAAAGATGAAGGCTCTACCAATATTGAACATTAGAAAATAGAGAAACTGCTTTTTCTAAATCACTTCATCCTGATTTTCTGTGTCAGATATACTCTGTATACTTATCACAGATGGGAGAAGTTAAGACCGTGTTGCTATGTAAAAGAAAGTCAGTTCTTGTCCCTGAGACCAGGGTATGTAAATTGCCTTCTGTATACAATGCTTGTGACAAATTTGAGGTCATGACCTGCCTTACCTCACCTAGACATTAGTTGTACCTCAGGAATGGTATACAAAAGAGATTTGTTGTAGAGAAAGCCATCATAAACAATCCAAACCAAAACCATGGGATTCAGTAATATCAAAACAGTGAGGATGGTCAAGATAGAAGTGGTTGAATTAATTTCTTGCAATTTTTGCTTTTATAGAACACGTATATTTTGCAATGAATCAGCTTTTTAAATCACACTACTATAGAAATTTTTTTCCAATAGAGTGGGATTTTTTTTACTAGAATGGGAATTTAATACCTTATGCTATGCCAAAAAAAAAAATTGTAGACTCAGAGAAAATATTTAGAAGCTATTTGGCTCTTTTGTACATCTAAACAGTTCTACTTCTCTATTTTCAAAAAAAATATTTACCAGCTACTTCTAAAAAAACCCCATCTAGTATTAAAACCCGTATTTAGTAGTAGAAACTCTCCACTGTGACAGCTGTAAGTTTTCCTTTCATGTACATACATTGTGTAACTGGCTTAATTATCATAAGTCTTCAAAAAAAAATTGCATTTTTGCATTTCACATAAAAATTGGAATACTGCTTCACTTCTCTCATCAATAATTATTTTAGATTGAAAATTATCAAATGGGGAAGAAAATATTTCAACTGAACATCAGTTCTTGCTAAAATAATTTCATAAATTTTTTTTAGACGATTTAGTTTTTTTATTTAGAAGTATATAATACTAGGTAAGTTGTCTTAAGTTGTCTTTTCAGGGCTTACCAACAAGACACCAGATCTACAGAATATCTACATGTTCCTGGAACAGCATTGGAATCCAGATGTGATCTGCTCACCCATTCTCCTAGCAGTGTGATCAGGAAGAAAATAATTGCTGTAGAGGAAGAACAACAAAGTATAGGGAAACATTTTAAATTTAACATGATCAATTTGATTACCTCAAGCTAAGATAAATATATTATCTCTCATTTTGAAAAACAAAGGCAAGAAAAGCCATGTGTGGGTGCTGGTTCTGGAAATAAAGACACTAAGGAGAATACCTTAGTCTGATGTCTGGACATCTTTCATGGTTTGACTCTAGCCAGCAACCAAGCACCACACAGCCACTCTCTCACTGCCCCACCTGGGGGCTTGTGGGGGGAATCAGGAGAGTAAAAGCCAGAAAACTCATGGGTTGAGGTAATGTCAGCTCAATAGGGAAAGCAAAAGTTGTGTGCAAAAGCAAATCAAAACAAGGAATTTCTTCACTACTTCCCATGGGCAGGCAGGGGTTCAGCCATCTCCAAGAGACCAGGGTCCCACCATGAATAAAAATGACTTAGGAAGGCAAGGAAGATCAGTCCAAACATCCCCTCCTGCCTCCTTCTTCTCCTCTATATACTGAGCATGACAGCGTATGGTCTGAAATGTCCCTTTGGTCAGTTTGGGTCACCTGTCCTGGCTGTGTCCCCTCCCAACCTCCCATACACACCCAGCCCCCTTGCCAGCCCGGCAGTACCAACAGCAGAAAAGGCCTTGGCTCTGTGCAAGCCCTGCTCAGCAATAACAAAAACATCTCTGTATTATCAACCCCGTGTTCAGCACAAATGCAAACATAACCCCATACCAGCCACTGTGAAGAAAGTTATCTTTACCCCAGATGAAAGCAGCACACCTTTTTATTCAATAACTGAGAGCTGTTCTACTGCTGCTTCTGAAGAGCACATTTAAAATACACTGTTGGTACTGCAACATGGAACACTGCAGTGTGTTCAGGGTCTGGAAGAGCTGAGTTTAGCCTTTGGTTCACTGAATGTTTATTTAAGCAGAGTGGTTATCAAAAACAAAGATCTAGGAAATATCTGCTGTTACCAAAGGCCCATGAAACAAAATGTATGATTACAAGTATCTTCAATTAATGAAAGCAGCTGAGTACAAGAGTTTAACCTCCTGGTGAGTGTAAGTTTCTTTACAAGGGATAATTTTAAAAATCTAATAATATTACCTCAGCCTACCCACTTTTCTCCCTCCTTTGCACTTCTGACATTTCCCTTTCTTCCTCTCTTTTCCTAATAAGCCCCACCCAAAACCCAAATGTAAGCAAAAATACTTTCAAATATTTATCAGAATTAGATAGTTGATTTCACTACAATTATCCCCCCCCAGAATTCTTCTTCTTTAATTTGAATATTTTAAATACATTTCTTCCAGACCTTATACTTTGCATGTCTATGTCATATAATATTTCGGCTGACTCTGCATTAGCTCTTACATATTGACAAATATTTTCCAACAGAGCAATAAAAATGTTCTTTGAAGATCCAGAGGGAAATTATGAATAAATATTGATACATTCACACTTGGCTCATAGCTAAATATACTCTTGAAACTAGCAGCTCAGGAAACAAATCACTACTGAACTTCTCTACCACAGAACGGTATTGCAGTGCTTCCTTTAATTTTATCTGTTTGCATCACTGAATCTGTTCTGTGGGGGTTTTTATTTGTTTTAACTTCAGATTATATAGTTTATAGGCACAAAATTTGTTTTGTTTTCCTACAGTATATTACAAAAGGCAGACTAAGAATATGTCATTTTTCAGTGACAAAAAGAGCATCTATAAAAATAATACTCTCAAATGAAAAAATATAGTGAGTAGGGGGAGGAAAACGATGTCATCCTTCTCCTTTTATAATTTTTTATTTAATTTGTAATACTAATAGTACTCTCATAAATACTGTATGCAAATCTGGTGTTTCACAAAAAAGAGTGCTTAAAAAGTAGAAATTATTCACAAATGGGTTGAGTTGTTTGAAGTTTGAAAATGTATGTCAATTATCAAAGCTTAGGAACATGGTAGCTATTAATTTAGAATCAAGATTACATATTTATAAAAATGTTTCATGAAGTAAAAATAATGATTCATTTCAGAGATTATATTTAATGGTTCACCAGTGTTATAAAAAGAATGAAATAGCAGATTCTAACAGTTGCATCTGGCTGTAAACCTATGAAAATAGCAGCAGATATCTTTTTATTCTCCTTCAAATATTGTAAGTATTAAACAACTAACAGTTACCTGCTACATCAATGCAATATGCATGCATACAATATCTTACAAGAAACAAAGATCTTCCACTTGTTAATATGGTACAGATTGTTCATTTAGCACTGAATTCCCAAGCTCTCCCTGGCTCAATGCTCAGATTCATTCCAGCTCTGGACACTCACCTTTGACTGTAGGTTTAATAAATATTTTAGTCTGTTTCGCCTGCAACCTGGCATCAGAAGAATCCAGTTCCAGTCTTGTAAACCCAATCAACTGAGTAACTGTCTAGAGATGCCTCACTCTATACTGGTGGTAGAGAAAAGATATAGTAATTACAATTCTACTCAACACACAAGAAATAAAGGAAAACATTAGGAGATTAGAGCTAAGAAATATTGTTGAAAAATATTTTCTACAATGGTGTGATTTAACAACTGAAAATAGTAAAAAATGTGTATTTCATTGTATCTTGTAATAAAATAATATCTCATTTTAGTCACATTGTATAAACTATTTTTTTACATAATTCTGTAGTCAAGTAGAGACCACTTGCAAAAATCTGACAGTTTTATCATATTTTATTTCACACCTCTCACTGAGTTATGTATGGAGGGTTAAAAAAAATTTTTTGAGACTCAAACTTTCTGACACATTTGTTGTAAGTAAAAAATGAGGAAGATTGGGTGGACATGTAGGTTTAATTAAAAAAAAAAGATCTTTCCTAAAAATTCTAATTCTCATGAAGAGATACTGGATATATAAAAATTTTCAGACTCCTATTTTATTGAACTTTAAGCAATATTATGAGCTTTCACTTTTACAATTAAGACTTTTTTTTTTAAATTTTCATGATTTTCTGATTAAAGCTGCTTTATAAAAGCTCACAAAATACAAAGGTATTTTACTACACTGCCTAGAAACATTAGGAATTGGACTTTACAGAAGAGACAAGTTAATGTATAGGTTTAATAGATCATTCGTAAAAGTCACAACACAACCATCTTTGAGGGACTGACTTCTTATGTGAACAGAAAAAAAGAATTTTGAATGCATCTAATCTTTAGAGTTTAATTTTCATTGACAATGTAAGCTACAATTTCTACCAAGATCTTCTGGGAAAAAAGAGCTTCAATAAAAATGGATTTTTTGAATACACACCTACAACTTCTAGTTACAGCTTTTTGCATTGAAATAAACATTTCAACACTGGCTATTAATCCAGAATCAAGTTTCACTAAAATCTGGTACAATTATTTTAATCACTGTTCTTGGCACCCTTTGTTCTCCTGTTGTTACATCATTAATTAAATAAATTAAATCAAGCACTGCATAGTAGGGCAAAATTCAGAGAGAAAAGTGTTCTCAGACCTACCAGTTCTAACTTCTTGTATCACCCAACTTTGAAAGAAATTAACACATAGTTAGGACTTTAGAAGTCCTAATTCTGACATGTTGACATTTTTGTTGGCACTTTCTCCCCTCTTCCTTTACATCTCTCAAAGTTAATTTCAAAAGGATAAGTTAAGATCTCTGAACTGTTTTGAATTCAGCCCATAGGAATCTATTATGTTTTTTGAGCTGAATATATCTGCCAACACAGCTGTACTCAGCAGATTCCAGGACAAAAATATACCTTTCTCTTTCCATGTATTTTGCTCATTCAAAAGTCTTTTCATTTTGGAGATGAAATGATAGTGATTTATCACAAATTTCAACCTTTAATAAGTAAAAGATAAGACACACTTCTGAACTAACTTGACAACATATTTCATTATATTTACCTATATACCTAGGGATAATATCTAAGGAGTGAAATTTCTGGCATCAACAAATGGAAAACTTTTGGACTAAAATTTTAAACCTAATTAAGTCTGGAAATAGGACAATTTAAACTTTTATTACTGAATCTAGTTAATTAAAATACAAGAACACAAAATCACAGCCATCTTAGAACTGAAGTGCATGATTAAAACTCAGTAAGCTGCTTGGGTTTTATAGATGATATAATATAAATGACAAATCTAAAGCATTTCTTTGTGTGCAGAAAATAGACCCACACTCAAAGTACTAGCACACAATAACGCCCACTAGGCAAAATAATAATGAACTCCCTAAAACAATTTAGAACAGTCAATTACATATTCATGGATATACTATCAAAGTGAAGTAGTTGATAATAATGGAGGTATTTTATCAGTAATCACTGTAATTTGTTTTCCCATCATTTGTTCAGTTTATCATGCAAAATGACTTGTTTTGATTAGGTCTAATTAAAATTGCAAGAGAGGAAGCAGATTGCTTAACTTTTGTTATTTATATAGTACATTCTGCTATGCAGTTTCACTTAATGAAAGAGTACAAAAGCTGTTGGATAATGAAATAAAGGTTTTCTTCTATTCTGATAAGTGTAATGGAGATCTGAGACTGTAGACAACAGGGGACAACAGCAAGTTTGAATAGTCTTTCCATAGTCTACTGAATTGACAGGCCCATGAATGGCACATTGAAGTTTCATTGAAATTACATTTAACTTGCTGCAAAGATGATCGAGTGAATAAAAAGTGAATCATACTTGCCTGCTTCATGATTTGAATATAACATTTGTTTGTTTGACAGTCTTTTGCAGTCATTTTATTGCCCATATCTCACCAATTTGATAAAAAGACCATGGGAGGGTGTGTCAAATACCATGGTAAAGCCTAGGCATACAACAAGCAGCATTCCTCTTATCCACCATGGTTAGGAAGTGGAAGAATGGAATAGATGGGTTGAAAATAGGAAATTAGTATAACTGAAGAATGGTAGAATTTCAGATATCATTTTGGTGTGGATTATTCAGGACAAGGGGTGGGGAAATAAAAGGCCATTTGTTCCTCAGGGACTAATTTTTTTTTTTTGTCTTTCATAATTGTAGAAGATAAGTGAAGAGCTGGAGAGAAAAAATAAATAAAAAATAATGTCAGTAATGGTTGTCTTTCAACCACAAAGCAAGCCTAATATTTTTACAAAGAAAGCAAAATAATTTTTTTCACTGTTTCCTCTACATTACAAAAAATTACCTACCTCCTCTACAACGGCTGTTGCATAAAACTTTTATAAGTTTAATGTAATAAATGTTTAGGCATTTGCAAGGAGAGATTAATAAGGAATTAATTAAGTTTGAATTGTCTTGTGCTAGGTCAAAACTAAGTGTCAGCATATGTTATAGTGTATATGATTCATCAGAAAGTTATCTGATCTTAAAAAGTAACATAAAACCAGGATATGTGTGCAGAAAAAAGAAGTCATGTTTTTCATAGCTCAGACGTCTTTACAGTTTGTCTATAGTTTGTCCATAGTTTGTCCATAGTTTGTCTGCATTGTCAAATTTAAGAAAGGATGCTTTTACAAGTAGTTCAAGAACTTAGATAGTCTTACGAAATTGAATATTCTTTAAAAAAGCCCCTACATTTTCTGTTCAAAAAAGGAAAAAATCACCTTAGTTCTGGAAAAGTAAGGTACAACCCTCCTAGATTCACAGCATAAATCTCTTTATAGAGCATTGTGGCACCACAAATTCAGTGATTAAATACAATGAAACCAAACAATCTGAAAGTACCTATAGAAGAAATGGTTTGAGACTAATATATGTATCAGCAAAACTTTTAAAGGCATGTTGCTATGGCCTATCATCAGTGCAGGTTTAAGAACTTAGATAAATGTGGATTCTGATGTGGAAAAGGAAAGACTTTTACTATAAATTTTAGAGAAGGACTTTGAAATCTCATCAGAAAGCGCTTAGCAACAGCTTCCAGCATTATCTGTATAATAGAAACATTAAACAGCCATAAATGCTTTCTCTCAGTCTTGCTTTACGGATGAGGATTTAAATAACTTCCTTGGCCAAACCAAAATCACTGTTGATCCCTTTGCTGGCACTTCAGCAGCTCAACTTTGAGTCAGTTCTTGGTTTCAGGCGAGTGCTCCTTACCTCTCATGAGCCTTCTGTTTTTCATTTTTACTGCTAGCTCTATGCTCGGTGTTTTTCTCATTCTCTTCCTGTTTCCAGTTGTTATGCCACTCTTTTTGTCCCCAGGTGGCCATTTTCAGCTGTGTTTGCAAAAGGCACCAGTTTTCCCTTCTCCAGAAAGTCCCAGCAGACTGCAGGAGCTGGGGCAAGGCAGGCATTTCTTGTTCTACTCTGCTGCCTCATCACAGTCCTCAAGAAAACTGGTAGTGAACACATCAAGTCCTTGTACAATACACTGAAATTAGGCTGTCTCATATCTGTAGTTTAATTCCCTTTAGACAATGAATAAAAGTAGCAGAAGGTCTGCTATATTCTAGGTGAGTGCTCTGATCATTGAATCTAACTGCTAAAGGGAGGAGACTATGGTTTCATTAAAAACAACTGCTTTCAGTCCCTCCTGTTGTAAAGTTCAGAACTTCAAAGAGAGGAATTCCCTGCAACAAAAATGCCTCATTTTCGCAGTGAATATGATTTCAAACTTCTGTCGTCTCCTTTTTGGCTAGCTGATGCAGTAAGTTTAAGGAAAAAAAAAGTTAGAAACCAGAAGTTGTCACACCCAACTTATTTTAACTCCATCATAGAATCTGCGAAGTAATTTAGTCTCAATCAGTAGATTACAATAAGCCACATACACTTGATTGAAATAAATGCCATACAGATTAGCAATGCTAATAGCAATGCTATTGCTGTACAGATGTAGAAGAGTTCAGAAGATGAACCATACAGTGGAAAATCAGGCACGCTAAGGCTTTGCATAGATAAGATGGGCTAAGCTTATATAGCAAATATGACATCTAGGATTTTTAGCTTTTAGGATGCCGCACTAGAAATTAGAGCTCATATCTTTAGTAGTCTATTTGCCTTCAGGGGCCTAGTGTGATGTGCTATGAACAATGGCGTGTCCTGCATCTGTCACAGCCACCATGACTTTGTGAGAGGAAAGTCTTGCTTACCAAACCCGATTTCCTTTTATGAGAAGGTAACCCATCCACTTGATTCAATCTTTTTGGGTTTCAGTGAAGTTTTCAGTACTGTCTCTCACAGTATCCTTCCAGACAAAATGTCCAGCATTAGCTGGATAAACACATCATGAGATGGGTGAGTAACTGGCTCCCAGGCAGGGCACAAAAGGGTTGTATTGAATGAGGTGACATTAGAGTGGTGACCTGTCACCTGTGGGGTCTGCAGGGCTTCAGTTTAGGGATACTAAGCAAGTTCACAGACAATACAAAACTGAGAGAAGCCCTTGGCTCCCTCGAGGGCAGTGAGACCTCAGCATATTACAGGGCTGGGCAATCCCCAACCACATGAAGTCCAACAAAGGAAAGTGCCAAATGCTGAACCTGGGATGGGGCAACTTTGATTGCATGGGCAGATTGGGGAATGAGATGCTGTAAAGCAGCACTGCAAAAAGGGACCTGGGAGTCAGAATTCTGATTCCTAAAATAATATTTTCTAAACCAAATGCTCTATTAACTCTCATCTAGAAACATATCAGTGTTCATTCCAAACATCACCTGCAAGAAAAAGATTTAATATCCATTCTAATAACTTAATACAAGAACAGCTATATACATTCCCACTCACTCTCTGGTATTGATAGATAAATAAACACGGAGGGCACACACATGGGGATGTACTCTTACTGTAATCTTAATTTGTTGGTGATGGAGTTTCAGGGATGAACAATTGGCTTCTCCTCATCTCTTGAGAGTAGAATATCTGAACTCTCCAAATATAAAAATATCTCTTCCCTTGTACAGAAAATGAAAAAATCTACTGTTTCTCATGTCTTTAATATTGATTTTGTTTTCTCAATATCAGTTATACAAAGAGGTATCATACATGCAAATTCCTGACACACCTACATTTTCTTGTTCTCCTGGTAGACCCTAAAGCAATGGAAAACTGATTTAATGTTGATAAGCATTGCTTCATGTTAGTTAGCTGTCTTTTAATATCACTGGGAGCCCACAACATGGTCCCTCACTACTTTAGTCATATTCTAAATGCATAATAAGAAAAAGAATATAGAGAGAAAGGAAAAAAAAAATCCTAAATCAACAAAGGCCAAGGCAGTAGTGAAGTGTCAAAGTTAATTTATTCTTTCAAGTTTTGGGCAGACTAGTTCAAATATGACTTTCATATTCTTTCATACAAGCTCACTTGGAAATAGCTGAGAAAAAAAAAGGTGGGGGGGATAGTACACTGGAATTTTAACTTATTCTTAGAAACCAACAAATTATTTTATTTAACAAAGGTCTGAAAAACATTCAATCTAGTTTATAACCTAGTAGGTCCTGTTCATTTTTTGTTTTCCTTATTTCATTTTAAAATAATTATAAATCGTAAAATTATTCCATTCTTCAGGAAGAGATCAGTAAGTAAGGGACAATTCTGCTTCTTAAAAAATTGACATTGACAAACTACTTCCAGAACTTATTCTCTTGGATATGTGTTTGCCTCTTGACTGTTTTCCCAAAGTGCTTGGAACAGATGTTCCTGTTTGAAGACTTTGCTGCATGTATTTATTTGAGGGAGTTTGCTCCTTCAGTTGATTCTCGTCTGTGCTATAAGGGTGGAGGCCATTTACTGCTCCTGAGTCTGTGGGCAGGGTTCAGAAGAGTTTACAGTGGGGAATAGGTAGTATTCCCTGCACTCAGGACAAGGCACCTTTATCTGGTCCTTGAACTTTGCAAAAGATGTTTGGAGCCTGAGTTTCATAACTTGACAGGGAGGAAAAAAAGGAGCTGTGATAGGCTATTATTAAATATTTTAAAAGGTTGTTTCATCTATAATGAATTGGGTAACATTCTAGCTGCCTTGGTTACTCATTAGGTGATCTGCCATGCTCTGTTCTGTGATATCCTTCTGAGTAATCTTATTAAGACATTTATGTTGTACTGCTTTTAATCTTAGCAATCTGCTAGAATTAGATTGGGTCCTATTTAGTGGATGAGACTTTGAGTCTAAAAATACATTATTTTCTTAAATGAAAGGAAAATGGGGACTTATTTTCTTCTGTAATCGTATATCTTTTAAATCCACAGTTTCAACACTTAAATTTTAATATCTCTGCTGATAATTTTAATTTTAAACATATAACTAATGCATCGAGTTTTATGAAGCTCTGATAATTACATATTAAGACTTATTGAAAAAATTAAGCTCATTTTTTATAATTATAACTCTGAGGATTGGTTGTGGGACCTCCCTCTTGGATACTTCACAATAGCTTAATTCCATGGTTTCCACTTGGAAAGATATACATAAATGGCTTTCTCCCTCCAAAGTCTGTTACTCAAAATTGTATTTGCTTGAATTATGTAAAAAAACCCCCTCTTTTTCATGCAATAGGATAGTAATATAAATGACTTTTTATCCATGTTATCTACTTGCTAAATCTATCTTTTGTGGCTTTTTTTTTTTTTTGAGGGAGGGGGTTTTGTCAGAGCATTTTCTCTAATTGCTTCAATATTTTATGTAGGTTTGCCTTAGCTCATCTGTTACCATTTCCCACATGTAATGCTAATTAACCTTCCCCTAATAATCCCTTTAGAAAATTCCCATTGTGGGCACTCATGGGTGGTAAAGTCTGGTTTATCATTCAACTCAATATAACTTTTTAATTTCATCCTTAATTTCATCTACCACCAAGGGACACTTCAAATTAAAATTATTAAACCGTCTGTCAATTAGCAGGAATGTTTGAATAATTTGTCTTGCACCCAAACTGATAGGTATATGCTCTGATTAAATGATTGTTCTTCATGCTAGACCAATGCACTATGTTGGGGCAGCTCATTTGTAAGTCAACACACTTTGAAATCTTGTCCATGGTGGGTACATGCCCCAAAAGGCACAGTGGTGTCCAGTTTCTAGTTTAGTCCCAGGGACACTTATTTCCATGCCACTTGCATTGAACTATCATATCCATAATGGAAACCAGAAAGGACAAGGGTACAGAGTATAATTTCTGAGAATTTTTTCTCTCATCTCATAAATGCAACTTGTCTCAGGTCTACCCTGTAATCATTGTGTCTTGAAAACATGTGGGTGACACTTTTACCTTTAGTGTTTACTGTTACCGCGGTATTTGGAATAGATTATCAAGGGATCTTTACTTTTTTAATACAAAACATAAACAAATGGCAACAGACTTTGTAATACCCTTAAAAAACAAAACNAATAGATGGTCAGTCACAGATGTTTCACACAGAAAAACATTATTCCTTTTCTACCAAAAATGTAGAATGGTGACAGGTTTCAAAATCATAATATGATTTTGAAACGTCATTGTGGTTTCACTGTAGTTTCAGTGTGTTTAAGTTACTGTGTAAGGAAAAGAATTTTAGCTGACTAAAACTGCAGCAATTGCAGTACATCCACTGCATAATAGGCTTTTTTTTTTTTTTTACTTAATTTTCATCTGATGATTACTATATCTTAGCTGGAAGTCGATGCTTGGCAAATAACACATGGTTGCAATGCAGTTAGAATCACTGTGCATAAACAACTACTGCAACAAGACTTTAAGTCAAACTTTTTTCTTCATTTTTCTTTTCTGATGTCATATTCAAAACTATAGCTATACACTGTATTTTAGAAGCTGATTTGTTCAATGTATCCACAGACTTTGACTGTAAAATCAAATCAGCATTGCAATCCCCCAGTGTCTGACAGTAGAAAAATATCCAAAAAGCAATCAAACTGCTATCTTTATGTGTGCCAGCACTCAGATTCAAATATTAAAGAGGGAGAAGAGAATACTTAATCTGCATCGATCTTGTCACAGAGGAAGACAAAGTGAAATACAAACTTCCTCTGATATATGTGAAAAAAGGCTGGGAACTTGTTGATAGAAGTTGCTTAAAATATTTTAGTAGCATAGACAGCCTTACTAACAACATTTGAACAGAGAAATATTTCTTTGTTCATGTGATGAAATAATTTCCTCTGTGTTTTGCATACATTTCTCAGTCATGATAGGTGTAAAAGGGGTAAGCAATTTCTATTCTTAAAGTTCTATTTTAGGTCATATTTCCACATGATACTCTCACAGCAGTGGAGGTCTCTTCCAAGTTCCTCTCTATCTGTTTTCCCACCAGAGATACCAATTCCAGCCCATCCACGTGCCCTGATACAGCATAGACCCACAGGCAATGGTTCCACTCCAGGTCTGACTTCTCCACAGTGCCAGGCCTCGGTGTATCACTATTGCTCCCAAGGGAGGTTCTGTTTTCGCTATTTATTGTTTAAATTAGGTGGTTCTCCTAAACCAGCAATAGCCTTGCTGTTCACATTGGACAGGCTGGTTGCTTTATCTTTCATGCACGTGGCAGCAAGTCTTGTCCCTTGTAACTCCCAGATCTGAATCACTCCAGCAAGTGTCCAAGACTCCCTGGTCCCTCTGATAACCAACTCTTTCCCATGGCCTCACCTTCAGAGACCCACTTTCCCCTCCCTATTTCTCAGGTCAGTTTATCTACTTTCTGGCTAGCCTGGGTTGGTCTTCACTAATACTCACCCTCACTTGCCCAACCCCACCTGCTCCAGTCACTGACACCACTAACACATGGCTCTGCCCCCAGGTCTGGACTCTGGCTGCTGGCACTGAAACCCCCAGACATGCTCATGCTTACCAAAGAGAGACCCTCTCACTCAGGAAAACAATCAGAAATGGATTTTAATAAGAGGAGTCAGCAGCTTGTGCTGGTCAGGTGCAGACATATCCAGTTTCACCCACCAGCCAATTGTTTACAGATTGCTGTCCCCTTTATTACTTTATCCCTCCATTTCCACATGCTTGTTTCTCCCCAAATGCCCTTGCCTTCCTTTGATTCCTCCCCTCCCAAAATAAACCTTGTGGAAAGGTAATCTAGATTGACAACATAAGCACTTAGCATGTGCTTTAATTGCATGTATTGAGAGAGACAGAACTCCCAATACAATTTATTTAATTTGTTTAATTTATTCTGAGAGGACAACAGAAATGGATAACTGAAGGGAAGTGGACTGAGGCAGATCCCATCAACCAAAGTCATTAACATGAAAACCTCCACAACTAAAGGCATTTACATGCAAACCTACGCATGGGTCTTTTTGTTTTGCTCCAACAATAGACAAATATTTTTGTGTGACTATGTAGGTCCTATTAGTCCATTCCATTTTGAAACAGAGATGGTCTGTTTCCTAAGGACTCCTCTCCCTCAGATACTCAAAGCCAAACCTGTCATTGATTCTTTATGTTCTTAACTTTTTATTTTTTTTTGGTGTGTGAATGAATTAATGAAGCAGGAAGCAATATTAAAAAAGAATATTACAGAATCAAAGAATAACAGAATCAGCTAAGTTGAAAAAGACCTTTGAGGTAATTGAGTCCAACCTAACACCACCTTGTCAACACTATTAGGGCACTGAGTGCCATATCCAGTCTTCTCTTGAACACCTCCAGGGATGGTGACTCCTCCCATTCCAAAGCCAAATCACACTTTCCGTGAAGAACTTCTTCCTAATGTCCAATCTAAATGTCTACTGGCATAGCTTGCAACAGTCTCCTCTCACCTGTCACTGGTTGCCTGGGAGAAGAGACTGACCCCCACCTGCCTACACCCTCCTTTCAGGCAGTTGTAGAGAGCAATCCTGAGCCTCCTTCTCTCCAGGCTAAACAAGCCCAGCTTCCTCAGCAACTTTTCATAGAATTTGTGTTTCAGACTCTTCATCAGCCTAGTTGCTCTTCTTTGGACACACTCCAGCATCTCAACATCTTTCCTAAACTGAGGGGTCCCAGAACTGGACATGGTACTCAAGGTGTGGCCTCACCAGCCCTGAGTATAGGGGAAGAATTACATCCCTAGTCCTGCTGGCCACATTATTCTTAATACAGGCCCAGTTGCCAATGGTCTTCTTGAGCATGTGGGCACATGCTGGCTCATGTTCAGCCTTCAGCCAATCAGTAACCCCAGGTCCTTTTGTTCCTTGTCAGTGTCCAGCCACTCTGTTCACAGCCCATAGTTCTGCGTGGGGTTGTCAGGGCCAAAGTGCAGGACTCAGAGCTTGGTCTCTTTAAACCCCATGTCATACCACTACTTCTTAAGCAGAAACTGAAAGATGATGTTGTACTGCTGTTGAGTTCTTCTGTATCTTACATTCTTGGCTGACAGGAAGATCTGCCTTAGGCATCCTTCACAAGAAATGAAAGATACATGTCTGGTTTGCTCTGCCAGTTCAGATATCAGGAATGATAAAACCCACCTAGAATTAAAGAAGCAGTTCACGCATTCACTTCCTCACTTTAAACACTATCAGCTGCAATAGTATGTTGCTGACCATCTTTTGGAAAATATTCCTTTCCTTGCCCTGCCTTGGAGCAAGCAAGCCTCCTTTGCTTTGGAGTTCACACCTTTTACAGGGAGAACTAAAGGAGGGAATGAAAGATTATGACAAAAGGGCAGTTTTCCAAGGTTCTCACTGAGACTGATGCAGTTATCATGGTAGGAGTTTTTTCTTCTCAGTCTTCAATCAATCTAGAGGCCTTTTCCTATGTTTTATATCAAACTGTTTTCTTCTTGCTGGCTCCTAGATAAAGTTTGAAAATTGTAAACTTTGAAAGCCTCAGTTGGAAAAAAAAGAGGCATGGTTTGAGGGCAGCCAAATGGTGTTAAAACTTCACTCCATACGATATTCTCAGGATTTCAACTACAACAGATTGTCAATAGCCACTTGATCTCTAGGGGACTCTCACAGGCTGACAGCACTGAGGCCAAAGCAAAAACAGACAAGTGCCAGTGGCTGTACTCTAAAAGCTCATCTAACACTGCAATCCTTCACTGGGAATGTCAAAAACCAAATACACTTGGCTATACCTGTATTTTAACCTTAAATCAGCAGACTGATCTGTAACAATCTGAAAGATGTTCCAGAAGATGCCCTGCATCGATGTGTCTTTGGGTTTTTTCTCCTCAGGGCTAACCTATGTGGTTTTCTGATACCAGAGTGCCCCTTCCAGCCATTAGGTATCAGTCTGTTGTCAGATATTTTTGACACAAAGATTCAAGGCATTTTTTTTCATTATTAAACTGGCTAAATACTGGATTTCTGCATATGGGGAGATTTTACTGAGAAACCCTTGAAAAAACCAGTTGAGTGTACTTTTGGCAGGACTGTCTCTGTTGCTCTACTGCTGACTTCCAAAATATTTTTCCCAACTGGAGAAACAGTACATGTGTGCCAAGTTCAGCCAGAAATCAAACCAGTAGATGGGCAATATGGATAATTGAGGGCCAGACTTGAATATATACTTAAAACAGAATAAAAAGTATAGCTTAGTCCTGGCCTGGTAGACTCCAAGACATAGTTTCTCTTTTATTTCATCACATGACATTAGTCACCGGGTTATCAGATATTTTGGTACATAAGTGGCTTTAAGTGCAAAATTTCTTTTTATTTAATGGAGATTTAGAATATTTTATGGTTCTGGGTTTCTTGCAAGTTTTGCAGATAACGTGTGACCACATTATTAGCGAGACCATAAATTTTTAAACCTTCCTTACTGATTTTCCCTATTCAGGTACTTTAGACTGGCTTTCAGCGGCAGGGTGAACTTCAGGCAATATGCCCAACACGCAACACATTAATTATATGAACTGAAAAAGACCAATTTTTTTCAGACCAAAAATATATTCAGAAAGAGTTATAACTGTGAGTAAACATATCAATAAATTATGGTCTGTAAATATTCTAGAACTGCAGCACTAGTTTGCAAAACAGGATTTCTAAAAACAACCCCACAAAATTTAGAATAAATGCAACAGAGAAAGCAATAGCAATCAGGAAGGCTAACACAAATGGAGAATTAATACTGTGTAACACAAAGTACTTTTCAGCAGTAACAGCTGGTGACCAAATTAAGATGGCTGGGACTGGGAATTACCTAACACTGCCAAAAATAATTATTCTTGATTTTCCCTTTCCTTCTACCCAGTACAGACAGAAAATCACATCTCCCAGAAGAAATCAGTCAACCAGCTAAAAAAGCCTGATCTCTTTCTCAATACAAAACCCCCAAATGAGCAGCCAGCCTCTAACCTTCTGCTCTCCAGTTACTGCCCTCTTCCCCAATTTCCCTTTTCACCCCTTTTAACAATATCCCAAGCCTCACATATAGCTCAATTCTTGCTGTTGCTTTTGAAAACTGCTAGAAAAGTTCTTTGTCTTTTTTCCTTTGGGGCTTCTGGAGTTAGTCCTGAAGTGCAAATAGAACACTGTTAAAGTGCAGTCAGCAAGCCAAGAGGTAAATCTGCTTTTAGCTGCAAAGAGCACCAAAAAGGCTGCTTATTAACCTGCTGAGAATGTTTTTTTTAAAGCAAAAGAGACAGAGGTTATAGTTTACCATTCTTTCTGTTCCTTTTTTGACTGAATTCTGATAATGAAGGAATGAGTATTTTTATTTCTTTTTTTTCTTAGGTGTTTTTTACTTAAGAGTTTTCTAATAACAAAATTATGCCAATAACATAGCTCTGGTGATAACCTTACTTCCTTACTGACTTTTATAGATTTTATTGGCAGAGGAATCTGAAAAGCCTCTCAAAGCTCGACATCTGCAACAGAGGTTAATTGTAACACAGATAAAACACACTACAGCTTAACCTCATTTAGCTGTTCTAGAGTCAGTAAAAGTTGCTGTCATATATGCAAAATTACAGTCATTTTCTTCCTCTTGATGTTTTCATGGAGGTAACTAGATCAGGCCCACATATATTGCTATTTTCTTTCTGTTGTGAGATTGGCATTAGGAAAAACCAGAAACTCTGCATCTCTACCCATTGCCCTGCAGTACAAAAATGCAGAGGAGTTTCCAGAGGAACTTTATGGAAGGAGCCTTCTGCAAGCATCTGGTGTAGAAAAGAATACTTACATTAGATGAATCAATAAGCATGTTTATTTTATATGATTTTATTTTTGTGTTGGAAAAAAGGTGCCAAATGTGTAATGCAAAAGTTCTCATTGCAATAAAATACAAATATCTGAATTAATAAACTGCACTTAAATATGAGTGTGTGATTAACCTTAGTTAAGACAATAGGATCCAGACCTGGAAAAAGTCAAAAGGTACTATTTCAAAGAAAGAGGAAAAATGAAGAAGAAGACAAAGACTGTGTTGCTCATAAGCTGTGAGATGAAAGAAGGTGCTTGGAACTGTGTGATGTGAGCTGACAGACTGCTCCAGGTGTCCACTGTGCAGGGTGCAGTGCTAAGACAATAGTGGGGACCTAAGTTAGTAGAAACTTTTGGCTAAGTAGCAGTGGTTCTTAGAATTGTCTTTTATTTTCTCTTTTTATTTTTTTTTCTTTTTTAAAATATAATAGAATTGAAAAAGTAACATTTCCCTCTGACTAGTCACCATTATCAGGATTTCTATTTCTCTTGAAGTCTGTAAGTGAGCTTTTAATTTTGTTCAATATTTAAATCACATCCTGCTTAACAGTCTGAGTAAACAATGTTTTCAGTTTCCAAAGTTTGCTTGTATAATGTGTTCACATCAATGGGAGCTTGCTGAAATTAAGTCAGTCCTCTGTAAATTAAATTCTACACCTTACCTTAAAAGAAGATATCCTTAAAGCAGTTGCCCTTTTCTCAGGGGTAGCTTTATGCCAAATGAGCAGCCTTACAACTGTGATCTTCTGTACGTGAACTCAAGAATCGAAGTTTTATTTTAATTTCCTGTTGCAGAAAGAGATGCACATTAGATATTTACTTTTGCACTCTCATCTACTTCTCATCTTTGATCTACAAAGCTAAGGAGTCATTATGTCTGAGTTTCTTGCACAGTGTATCTCTGTTCTAAGTATATGCACAACATAAATATTAAGCAGAGGTTCCAAAAGTTTTTTATGAAATCTCTGCAAATGCCACAACCAACAATCAGATTAGTGTGCAATATTTCTAGGCTGTAAATGTCATACAATTCTAAAGGTGACGATTTATTAATCACCATGGTACTCTGTGAAATAATGAAATAAATTATTAGATTTTAATTTTAAATATTGAAAATGAGTTGGAAGGCAGATGAAATTAACAAATTAATAATTAATTAATGGAAACATTACTGCCAAACAGGCAGAATTAAAACTCATTTCAGTAGCCTGCCTTCTTTGCATTCTCTGATTTATATAGGCTGTATTTGAGTCCCTTATCCTGTATTTTCAGACATATTCACTGACACTTGCTATTCACTAATTGTTTTGATTTCATCCTTATAAAAATTTTTATTTCTGTTTTGCAAGTTCACTGTCTCCTGAGTGTGACCAGAACATGCAACTACTCATTTTAAAATTAATCCATTTGTCTTACGTTTTTTCATATATGATTTTTCTCAAGGGTTACATTTCTCCACAATTAAAATGCATGTTTCATTGCTTTTCTCAGTTTTAGTAATTATAAATTCTGCTGAGTATAAACTGTTGCTAAGATATGTTCACATAACAAAAGCAACCAAGTATAAGCATAGAAAGGTGTTGCATATCATTCAGATCCTCACACTAGCTTCTCTGAAGATAATGGCATTTTTCTCTCTGTTGCTTGATAGCATTACTGTCAGCTGTGGCTTGGTAAATTTTGCAGTGTGTCTACATTTCAGGGAATTTATTCAGAAGAGAAAGTCTAAATGAAGACATTGATATATATAAAATATGCATGTTGCTTCATTGCTTAAAAAATGTTCAGCTTAAATTATTATCACTTCAGTGGAAAGTTATGCCTAGCTTTAAACATCTAGTTAGTTTTTTGTCAGATGCTGCACATGTGGCAGCTTCGTGGTTCATAGCTTTTGTGTTTTTCTTTGGTCTTTAGTACTAGGTAGACCTTTCCACGAGGCAGACTGGTCCACTACACATCTTGCATCTATGAATGTGCTGGATTTGAATGTCAGAAAAATTGCCATGCTATTTCAATAGGATTGACTCTTTATGATTGCTTTAAATTAAGCAAAGATCATGTCATTGTTACTGAAAGAGCTTGTGTTTTAATTGTATATAATCCCGAGTGGAAATATGATATCCACAGCATAAGGTTTTGGACTAATTTGTGGCTTTATTGGTGCTATTCATAGTCTTCCTCTGCTAGGATGAGTAACATGGGTGTCTGTACAGAGTGTTGCAGAACAGGGTTTGAAAATAATAATGAATTTAGATAAAATGGTTTTGTTTTTGTTTTATTTGCTCTTTGTTTGAGTTAGATGATGCAATTAACCAGATTTTATTTTCTGAGGAAAACATTATGTCTATAATCAGACAATATTCTAACATTCTGCTGTATGACATACAAGGGTTATACTAATAAATTACCATATTAAATGTATAAACTAGTTTTATGCTTCCAGAAAGTTAAATATTGTTTGTATAACAGGGAGTCTGTTCAAAGGGCTCATTGCCAGAATTACAATTGGATTTAAAAGACTAATCATGCACTGAAAACTACATAGCTTCTTGTGAAATGTGTGGCAGTTCATCCTCAAGGCAGCTGCCCACAAAAGGCTTCTTAAGGTTCAAGAGAAACCTGCTACTACAGGTTCACTGATGGACATCAAATGGAAGATTAGCTGAGATAATGAGGAAAGTGTTATGATTAGAAAGGAAGAAAAGCAAATGTGTTAACTATTTAGTATATCTGCTGACACCAAGACAAATGGGCATGATGGATTATATATCTGCATGGCACTGAAAAAAAATTTGTGCTTTAAAGATAAAGCTAAAGAAACTCTGAGAAAACAAGAAGTTTGTGTAACCTTCTCATGGTGAAATACAACGAAATTTTGCAATTTTCCTTATTAAACTAGATTTTTGGTTTTTTGCCTTAGTCTAATCATGAAATAGTGGAACTTTCTATAATCCTAATTCTTATTAGGTGATTTACAGATTTGTTAAAAACAAAAAAATTAAATCAAGGTAACAATTTGAATAGAAATTATGGTTGGATGGAGTAAGATAGACTGAGAGGATAAAACTGGTTTTTGCTGATTGTGTTTTAAAAGGAGATCCTTTCAAGGTTCAAATTTGTTCATTATCCCATTTAAATTGTGTCATTGCTATCAATGCTTCAGATATTTTCTGTTTACACAACTGTAATCTGAGCAATTTAGAGTTCTACTCAGATTTAAAAATATTGTGGTTTTGTATTCTCTGTTCCTATCACTGCACAAAATTTCCACTCTGACAGAGCAATATCATGCTCATTTTACGTGAGTAAAGCCAATAATATGCAAGGCTAAACTGATCTTTTCAATATTTATCTGTTTTAATGGCTAAAGCGCACATGCAATGCAAGGAAATATGAGACTATAACAACAAGAAGGGGATTAGGAGACCTAAAATAACAATATACATTTTGCTGAATACTGTGTTATTAAGCCTTAAACATTTCCCAAAGGTAACATATTGTTTTAAAAGAGTTTTTGAAGGCATTTATAAAATTCCAAGGGATAGGAATTAAACTATGCATGCATGAACTCACTTGAGCAGAAAATTGCAGCAATTTCAAAATTATGTGTTACTTTTTAAATTTGTGTACACATCAGTCATAGATAAACTATCTTATTTACATGCATAAATTAAATTTATTATGTGTATTTGAATGATATGCATAGTCTATTTAGTTAATCACATTCACCTTTCCAGCTATATGCAATAAAATACACATTAGCTGGAAATATATGATGGAATGATGCTTGTCTTCTGTGCTAATGATGATTTCCTCTTTCCAATTCCAAGCTAATATTGAATTGTGCATTTGGTGAACTGGAGCGTTCTTGACTTTAAAACAGTTTGTAGAATATGAAGTGACTTTGGGCAAAGCTGTTGTGTTTGAAAATAGTATTACCTTTGCCCACCTTGTAGCTTTACTTTGCTATTGCTGTACCTCAGACTGTAGTTGTTGAATCCCTACAGATCCCATACTTGTTACCCATGTGCCACTAGAAGCCAGAACAAACTTCATGACCTTTTTGATCTTGATAACCGCTGAGCTCTCCTGTGATAGCTGAACGTGTTTGAAACACTTCTGTCTAATATAAAGTCCAGAATTTTTCTTCCTGTCCTTAAAGTATTTTATGTACACTTATATAATATTTAACTCCTCGAAAAAAAAAATGTTCAAATAGAAAGAGCTCCTATATTTTTTTTTGTGTGTGTGCCCAAGATTTTCTGAAACAAATTACATATCTTTAAACTGATTTCCTTAAAATATTATGATTGCAACACCAACACTAACTTGTGTTTTGGCATTCAGTTTCCACTTACTGTTCAAATAATTCTGTGGATCTGGATTCCTGCTTCTACTCAAGTTTATTAGCCTTAGAAATAAATCCATGCGATGTTAATAGAAATTGAAAAAAGCAAAGGAATGAATGGGGAAACTACTGGATCAGACATGTGGAAGGTGATAATTATATCTTTGGGGAAAGAAAACCTTATTTGGATTGTAGTACAACAATTTGGAAAAGGAAAAATCTCAAGAAAATGTTACATGCAATCAATTTTTAGAATGTTAAAGAAAATTATTTGACTTTAACAATGTGTCATTTCACATACCAATGCAAAGTTATTTGCAAACTGTGTAATTACTGCACTTGGGACCAGGATTTAAATTATGCAGGAGCACAGCTCGAATTGATCTCACTATTGCCCTCAATTCCTTCCATAATTTCAGAAGAAAATCACAGAAATATGGATTACTTTGGGAAATATATTTTATGCAAAAAATTGTAGATGTTGAATATCTATAATTATATCTCTGTTTACCTATGTACGGAAATATCATTTCTGCTGGACCAGAACTCATCCTCTGTAAGTATTAGCAGAGGGATACATACAGACCTGTAAAACATCTTTACTTCAAAAGACTTTGTAGATGAATGTTGGAAAAGATTACTACCTTTCCAGTAGTTACTTACCTCTGAGTTCACTTACTGTGATGGGTTGGTTGGGGTTGATTTCTTCCCTCAGGGAGGTGAGTAGGGAAGAGGAGTGTGTGTTGACTTTTACCTACCTCATAGTCTTCTTTAAGCCCAGGCAGACTGCTAAATCTTTATCACTTGCACAGTGAGTTTCCATTCTGTCTCATTTGCAGTTGTTCAGGTATATGCTCTGCTGCCTTTCTAAAATTCCGTTTGACTTTTCACAGCAAGGACAAAGCTACAATTCTGTTGCAGGAAACCCTTTGGGGAAAACAAACCTGACAAATCTGATGTAATCTTTTAAGTGTTCTGCAGTGCAACAAACTACAAAGTATCTATGATTTCTCATTCATATTTGCACCAACTGCTATTTTATTAAAAAAAAAAAATTACATAATTTACTCCCTAGAGCCATTTTTACAGCCAGGGAGGGCAAAAACAGGGATGCAATGATCTCAATGTATTCCATTACTAAAGCTCACATTTCCTGCTTGGTAGTGAACACTAAGAGCTTAATTGAAGATGTTCAAGTAGATATAAATTACTCTGAAGCTGGTGACTGTAGTCTCAAGAAAAAAAAAATCCTATATGATGTAGGAATTTAGTAATCCAGACAATTTATGTGATTCCAGAAAAATTATCCTATCCTTCCTTGAAGACAAAATCAAGCCAAGTCATTTAACTCTCTGCAAAAAAAAAAAGCCTGAAAAATTCTGAGCTGACGTTACCTTTTGTGAGGTAAACAAATTCAGATGATGTTTTTTGGAGGAAAAGGGCATAGAATTATCTTCAGATGTTAATTTATGACTATTAAAGTTTTCTCACTCTATTACAAAGTGACCTATACATATGATTTGTTAAATTTGAAGAAAAAAAAAATTGATCACTTTTCTATGAGAAACAAACAAATCCCAAACAACTGAAAATAATTGAAAATGTTTGCAATTAAATCTTTCCTCTAGCTTAGTCATCCGCATGGTTTTAACTTATTTATTTCTGTGATCTAAACTTAAGATCATGATTATTTCTGAAAAGTTCAAAGTCACGGGAAGTTCCCAGCCACAGGAATTTCCTATTTAGTTCCTGAATATTCCAGGAAGCTAAGAAGTGCCAACTTGAAAGAAATTTATGAATATATGAGTGACTGAATATAGCAAAATCCTATAACAAAGTTTCAGGAGATTGAATTAAAACTTGCTCAAGTCAAAATAAAGAACTCATATGTGCAGAAAAATAGGCCAGAATTTTCTGGCTCTTCTACTCTTCCTCTTCCAGTGGCATGAAATCTAATTATTACACAAAACACATTATATTTGGTCTAAGCAAGGATAAGTACATTACCATATTACTGCTTTTCATGCTACGAATAAAGGTCATGGGTCTATGATAATGTTACTAAAAATTGAAAGGTTTGGAAAATGTAATAATATTTGAAAATATGTGTTTTATATTAAAAAAAAATTCTTTTATTTAGATTTTTTGTGGGTTTTTTTGAAGGGTGAATGGATGCACATTAAAACACGGTAGCAAAATCACGTGCATTACTTTAGGTTAATGGAATCAGAATATGTTTAGTTTCGGTGGCAGGTGAGTCCTCACACATAATCACAGTTTTCAAATGTAGTTATAAATTATGGCTTTCTCCATTCTTTAAGCCTAAACTGTTACGTGACTATGTAGCTGTTTCAGGACTAATTCTTTCTCACATTTGTAAGGCAAGAATCAAATTACTACACAAACACTTGTGTTAATGGTGATTATGAGTAAAACCGTTTATAGTTAGAAAGAACAGCAAAAGGCACAATCATGAAATATTATGACAGTTCTTAAAACTGACTTTTCAACTTAGGTTTGATGTTGAATTAGTACAAGAAGAAGGAAAAAAAGATTATCCTATAAACCTAAGCTGATCATAAAGCAAATGACTATTTTTTTTTCTGTAAGAAATAATTCTCTGAGAGCAGAAAATACATCAGTGCATTAAAATAGGATGGTCTCCTACTGAGCCAAACTGATCTTCACAGATACTACAGAAACATGGTGTTAATTTATCTAAATTCTCTCTCCATGACATTTCTTAATTAATAATGATCATTTCACTAATCTCATTAATTACGCTAAAGATTTTTTGTTATCTTGTTTGCCTGTTTGAAATCCACTAGCAGCATAAACTAGCACAAGAGAAACTTTGTGGTTTTGTATAAATAATTTCATATTTGGAGATTATTTTTCTGTGTATATATATATCCAATCATGGAATCCAGAATGGGTCAGGTTGGAAGGAATAGCAATGGCTCATCAATTCCAGCCTCCTGCTCAGGCAGGGTCATCCCAGAGCACATGGCACAAGACTGTTTATAGACAGTTCTTGAATATCTCCAGTGAGGGAGAGTCTACATCCCCTCTGGACAACCTGTTCCAGTGTGTGGTCACCTGTACAGTAAAGAAGTTCTTTCTCATGTTCAGGTGGAACTTCCTGTGCATCAGTTTCTGTCCTCTTGTTGACCACAGAGAAGAGCCTGACTCCATGCTTTTGACATCCTCTCTTCATATATATGTCTAATGCATAGTATCTATATAAATATAGTATTCATATGTATGTCTGCAGACATTTTTTTCTGTATGTGCTCATTTGTAGTGGTGCAAAATTTGGGTTTTTCCAATTGCTTGCATGTTTGTAGTGGTTTGTTCCCTGTTTGTCCCAATCCCCCCCCCCTCCTAAATCCTGTTGGTATCACCTTGACCTA
>VZDJ01006585.1:9969483-10010168 GCA_008694505.1 Cyanoderma ruficeps | reverse complement strand
CAAATTAAAAAAGAAAAAAAAAAAAAGAGAAAAAAAAAGGAGGATGTGATACATTTAATGTTTTGCAAGGACTGGCATTTGGTTCCATCTGACTTGAAATTCAGCCAAACACTTTTAAGACACTAATGCTTACAGTATCTGACCTAAACATTGAATAAAGTGACTCTACAGCCATTAACCAGGAGAATTTTAGGGTAGATACACTTTTCCTTTCATGCTGAAAAATTTTGAAAGGCAGAAGGTCAAGAGAATACAATACGTTCTCATTTTGTCTGTCAGAAAATTTTATACAAGATTCAATTTTTTATTCAACTAGAAATTTATAGAACTTAATTAATGAAACCTATGTGTTTGGATAGAACAATATAAAAATAACGTGAGCAATATTTTGCCTCTTCAGTTACACAGCTGAATTTACTGGGAGGTATTTTCAGTAGGTTAATTGGTAGAACTAAGAGACATGTTCCCTAATACATAGCACAGAAGCTATTAAAGAGTAATTTATACAGTAATTATATCTCCAGCTGTGACATAATCCTGCTCTCTCCTACTTATGATATTTACTGGTATGATTGGCTAACCAAAGTACTGTCATATACATTCCTATTAAAGCTTCCTAATTTAGGGCCTCCATGTTGGCATCAGCCCATTAAAAGGAGAAATGGAAACAACAACAGCAGCAACCTTCAGCCATCCAAATTCCCTCTCACATCTGGTCTGGAAGTATTTTGAAGCCATCAAAATTAGAAGTATTAAATAGCATTAAAATCCCTGTCTCTTGAGATATATAAATATGCTCTTCCACTCAACAAACTTTGGTCTGTTGAAGTATTTCTGTCATTCTTTATCATCACATATGAGAAAAATAATGTTGCCATGCACTAGAACTTTATAAGCTTCTTTAGGGATTCTATCAAAAGGAGATTGCTAATCTTTACCTGTAATTGCCCTTCACTGAAAGAATTCAAAAGACTTACATTTATTTATTAATTTATGCCTTGTAAATGATCCTGAAGCACTTCCTCTGAAATTTAAATAATTTCCTGTAACAAGTTCAATTAAAAGTCATTTAGTAATGGAAGTTGATTATTCCATAACGAATTTTCCAGAATTCATTATGAAATTCATTTCTCATGCTATGCTAACAGAGAATATAGGTAGAATGATTTCCTACATTTTATAGTATTGAAAACACAAACAAAACCAGAAATTGTTTTAAAACTCTCAAAATAAACAGACCTGTTCATAAATTGTGTTCCCATAAATCTGTATCTTTTCAAAGGGGAAAAAGGGATTATTTCATTAAAGTGTTTATGTATATTCTTACAGATTTCTTCAATAAGACATAAATTAAAAAAAAAATCTTCTCCTACTACTTTCTCCTATTCTCTCATCTTCTTTCAACAATCTAAATGGATCCCTAATGGTCTAAATAAAGAAAAATCAGTGCATTAAATTTAAAGAACATGACATGGAGATTTCTTTGGAAAAATTATGAAAAGAATCAGACAATCATAAAGCTTGAGATATAAAAAGTGATGGGCTAGTAGGTGCTTCAAAGATATTGTTCTCTGTGACTCCAGGATTTATCTCTAGGAATATGTACAAGTTAAAAGGCTCAGAAAGTTAAAACATCAACACTAAATATTTGTTTTTGTCATCAGCAATATTTTTTAATAAAATCCATCTACCTTTTTAGTTGTTTTGTTTTTTTTTTTTTCTTTTTCCTCTCATGGAAAAGTTTTGGTTTTAGAAAAACCCATTCAAAGAAAATAGCATGCATTTGCTTTCATTTTTACGGTGATGCTCCCTTTTAATTCAAGTAAGTTGCAGAATGGAGGGCAAACACAGCAGTGCCTTTCAAATGGGCAGTGGACTTAATTAGATCTTTGATACATTTTTTCCAGCGAAAAACACTTGCTTTTCAAATCTGCTTGGTGGGTTTTAGCACTGAGATTGAGTCCTTTCCTCAGTGTCTTCAGATCTACTTATTTAGATAACATAGGATATAGGGAATCAAATCTGCTCTGTCTAGTTACACTTGACCTTTCTATATATATGTGAGGAGACAGCAATTACCTTCAAAGCATTCTATTTGGACTTTATCATTACATTTCCTAGTCCAATCCCTCTTTGAAGAAGTTATTAGTCTGATTACAGCCTTGTCTTGATTAGGCACTTCTTTACAGTGCTTACTTTAGAACCATTTTGTAAAAAGTAATGAAAAGCCTTTTTTTTTTACCCTTTTGTTTTTAATATCGTGGAAGCGAGTTTGGATTATTAGCTTTCTTTTATTCTGTAACTGTTTGATGTATTTGTGATTATATTGCTTATCATGTTTTAATATTCCACTGGCATTGTAGTGAGAGTTTATGTAAAGGATTTTAGGCTGCTCCTATGACTCATGAGTCCCTTTAAGGCTTGTGAAGAATGGTGAACTTGGTAACTGGAAGTAAGTTTCTCAATTTTGGTGGACTTACCAGTCTGAATTAGGAGAAAGTTTACTGTAGGATTTTATTAAAGTGAAGTTGTGAAGTTTGAGTATTCTTCATAGGTGATATATTTTTGTGCTTAAGTACAGGGAGAAAAAAAAAAAAATCTCGAACAAACTGGAAAATTGCTTCCAGGGCTTTACAAGCCGGTGAGTTGTATGTGCTTTGTGCAGTCGAAGGAGACTGTTTGAATTCCAGGGACACTTGTAAGGGGCTGCGGAGGAGCCAGCGCGGTCTCACGCTGACCCCTGCCGGCTGTGCACCCATCACCCCGTGTGGCATCCACGTACAGCTATTGGGAAATGTCTGGTATCAGTTTCCTGAATTTACACAGAAATAAACAATAGGTATTAGATCCCTTATCGACACATTGCTAACAAACAATTGAAAGAAGTTGATGTGACAAAGTAGTTTGATCACAAAGGAAAAGCATGTGATTGCTTAAAAAACATTAATCTATCAGGAACTTTTATGAATTAGACTTTGTTCAGTGAATATCCAAAAGGCTTTGGGAAAGCAATTTGCAGTGGTTTAAAATGACTGGTGCATCATTATATGTCGACATCTAAACACAGAAACAAAGTAATTTTGTTCTTCTTATGCCATTCTCCTTCTTACTCCTCTTTTCCAGACCATCAAACCTGTTGAAAAGACATTACTTCAATTCTAACAAAAATATTATAAATCAAAAAGTTGCTATATTTTCCTTGTTTATTAACAGCTGCAAACAGTCCTGTAGTGAAACTACAGGAGATAGGTGGATTCTGATTAACTGATCATAGAGCTCTTACAAAATACTATGAAGAATCTCAAGTCACTTTTTTCAGTTGGAGGGAAATCTGAGCAAAGCCCAATAGTGACCTTGAAAAAAACAGATGAAGGAGAAAATTATATCCCTATTAGCTTTTGTTAACTTTCTGGAAACTTTTAAAATTCACCCCATTTGAAGAGATACATACCTTTCGGAAATAAATGTCATACAGAAGAAAAATGATTGAAATGGATCACTGAATCTTAAGCTATTACTGAAAGGGCAAAAGGGCAATAAGATGTCTGGGATGGGAGCAAAGATATAATTAAGGAAATTGGGAAATGTTAGAATAATTATTATGAAACCAATGTTCTCAGTGTTTTTAGGGAAATTTTACTTTAGTTTTGTGTTGGTTTGGGTGGGGTTTTTTGTTTTTGTTTTTGTTTTGTTTGTTTTTTTTTAATTTTGCAATCTTTGTCATTCTTAGAAGGACTTTTTTCTCACCTGGCCTCCCCCTCCTATTTTAATCCTCCTGGACTTTCTATATGCTGAAACCTAAAACTCCTGACTGACCAATTTAAAATAGAAGGTCAAATGGAAATGGATATTTATTCAGTTTTCCTCTATTTCAAGTCAGGAAATAAACTGTGTTTAAGAGAAATCAAGTCCTGCATGAGAAACTTGCTATTGCCCTTATATCTAAAGAATACTTAGAACTTATCTGCTGGTACAATGCTTATCATTTGTTGGTAAACAGAACACACCTGACCATGGAGAGATAAGACAGCACCTGAATAAAGATACTGGAATTCAGACATATCAGCTGAGCACAACTTGAGGCGTTTTGAAAAGAGATGAGAAACAATGCTTCAGGATGAATTTCTAAAAGCAGTATAAGGTTGATGAGTGGCTTGCAAGAAAGATGAGATTCAAGATTTTGGTCCCTCCTTTCAAGACCTGCTATTCAAAAACATTGAGAGTGACTATAAAGTGTTTAATTTGTTTTAATACATATGGCAGTTGTTTCAAGCTAAGAATATTTAGTACATAGTTGTGATTTTGTTGACATTCTACTAAAAGATCCGGGTATTTTAATAATTTATCTTATTTTTTTTAATAATAAAAGAAAAAAAGTTGTACAGAATTTGAAGTCTTCTCTGTATGAGAGCTTTAAGAGCACTTGTTAATATTTGAGATTCAGGCTCTGTGTCTTCAAGTAACAATATTAAATTATGTCTGTTGGGAAAGATAGGACAGGAAAAACTTACAAATATGATTGCCTGGCATGAGATACTGAAAATATAAAACCTATGAGTGAAATAGAAATGAAAGCTAGCTTTGAGATGTAGGCATGGCAGGCAGGAAGACAGTGATTACCTGGGAGATAGGTTGAGTGATAGAAAACAAAGGGACACCAAAAGACCCAAGGGTGTAGCCCACACCAAGGTATCCAGGAAAAGACAGCTAAGAGAGTAGCCTTTAGAGTTTAGAATACAGAGTGATATGGTAATATTGCAGTTCTCATAGGCTGTATGCAAAGTCTGTAGGTTTTGTATCTCGCGCAGGTTGGTCACTGTAAATTAGAATATTCAACACAAAAGGAGATACAATGTATTTTAACAAGGTCTTCCCTCTCTTACCTCACCTACCTCCCTTACCCCTGCCACCTCTCTTACCCTCTTGCTCTCTCTCTCTCCCTCTCTCTTTGGGGCTTCCCTTCAGCCGAGGCTGGTGGCTGAAGGCAAGGCCCTTTTTACCCACGACCCTTGCAATAAAACCACGTGTTCTCAAGAGTGTCTCAGGTCTGCAGAGTTCCCTCTCCCCACCATCCACGGATGATCCTACGTATATCCTTTAATAATTTCTATGAAGAAAACAAGCCCAGCTCTACATATGAAGCAACTTCAACCCCAGTATAAACAACACATGAATAGCTAGCATTGCTGGGAAAAAAATACCCTAACTATGTTTTCTTGGTTAGAATCTGCTAATACTTTCCCTTTTCTTCTGGAAAAAGAATACAAATCCAATTCTTAGAGTCTTTAGACAATAGTTAGTAATCACTTTAATTTTCAAAAATTAAGTTAACTTTGATTTATTTTTAGTCCCTTTCAGTAGAGAATTATGCTAGAATTCCATGCTTACAAAGCAATAAAAATATGACTCGCAACTTAAGCACAGTTGACCTGCAATTAAAGGAAGGCTTTGTTTCTTATTGTTTTGTGAAGGTTCAAGCACAGTTTCTGCTTGCTGGCTATCTTTCAAAAAATCACTAAGGGCCAGTTCTAAAACTTGATCTTTACATGAGTACATGAAGTTAGACTTTTCTCAGAGAAGTGATAGGGAGCCTATGCAAGGGATACACTAATTGTATTTGGAGTGTTACAGCTCAGCTGAGAGGTTTTTTGGCACCAGAGATAGTCAGGATGAAAGAAGGACAATCTCTGACTGTCAGAAGCAAAGTCAGTGGGCCCAAAACAAGTTTATTATCATCACATAGAGTATGAAAGTTTCAGAGCAGGATCCCACCAGGAGTTCCCTGACTCTTCAGCGAAGAGATCACATAATCAGTCTATGTCTGGGGAATAACTGATGTTCTTCAATGAGCATACGCAGACAAAAGAGTGGCAAGGCAAGAACATCTCTTTTGGGTATCTGAAATATGTGTCTGACTTTTTGACACAATCCTTTAGTGAGCAGCAGAGGAGAAAGAAGACTAAAAGTTATTGGCTCTTAGCTGAGCTTTGCAAGCAGCCGCTTTGTTCTATTCAACTGTAGCTGACTGTTTGCCAATACATGTGAAAGCATTTGTCAGCAAGAATTAAGCACAATGGTCTTCACATTCACCTTGCAATAGGGTAAACACAGAAAGGTTTTTGAGATTTTATTGACATTGCATACAAGTCACCTCAGATTTGCAGCCTCAAAACCAGTACTGACCATCTATTCTCAACTTCCAGATAACAGAGTCTGATCAAAACATTTAAAACATTTTAATTGGCCTACAGTGCTTCAAGGTTAATAACCACATTAGCCTGTTATGATGCTCTGCTTTGTACTGGCATATTATGCACAAAATTCCTACTGAGAAAAGTCATTTGAGAAGCAGAAAAAATTTAGTTGAAACAAAGCTGAAAGCACATTAAAAAAAATTTAATTTATCAATTACTTGTGAATCAATATGGAAGATGTGGATCTATACAGTTCTATTAAATCACACAAAGAATGGGGAAGAACAGTTTTCCAGAAGTAGGGAAGACAGGAGTAGGACTACTGACATATAATCTTACTTAAATTACTTAGTTTTCTCTCTGTTACATGGTTGGAACATTTGGTGGATAATAGCTTGTTGCCAAACTTTAGCAAAGATGGAGAGGTTGTCTGATATCCAGATATCATTCCAACTGTAACGTTTTCAAGTTAGAGTTTAATCCCTTATTTACTATTGTCCGGGGCTTTGTTTGCCTAGAGAACTTTGATCTCCATACCACAGAACCTCAGCTCCTCTCTCTGGCACAATGAAAAGGGTCTTCTCTATCCTCTTCAGCTTGGGTGGGATAGTCATGAGAATTTACAATGGCACAAGCTCTGACAGTAATACTGTACTGACACGTTATTCGAACCCATTATCTGGAAAACCATAATGAAAGTCACAAAGAATGAAAATTATATTTGTCTTTAAATTTTTAGGCAATTACATTAGTATCAGAAATGCAGTAATTTAAATAGGCATAATTTATCTAACTTTAGAACAACAGAAACTGCACTAGTGTAGTCATACCAGTATCAGTAAATAATTAAGTGAAGATAATTGTGGTGAAACAGGTGAGGACCTGTTTGGAGGAACTCATCTTCCAAAGGATCAGTTCTTATTTCAAAGGATGAGCTCCTCCAAAGACCTGATGTGGACAGCGTATGTTTTTCAAGGGATTTTATTCTAACTGGTTCCAGAATGGTTTCCTGAGATGACTGCTTGTTAGTAGCTGGCATTTTTTTTCACTCTAGGAAGCAATCCAGTTCAGCCACCCAAGACCACCGCACAAACACATGGATAGTGGGAATGACTGCAAGAAAAGTCACTGCAAGACTGCCTCAGAAATGCACTTCTGAGCCACACCAAAGTACTAGAATACTAGTACAGAACCAAAGTAATCATGCTGTATTTTTCATTTCTTACACTGGAAAGGTAGGTGATTATGAATTGGTAGAATTAGGTGGAAACTCTTGGATGATCAGTTTAACTGATAACTCATGGCTTATATGATAACCTTTACTCAGTGTGACTATAGAAGATGTCTAAACTAGGCACAAAGCTGAATCACCTGTCCATTAGGATAAGTATCTGTATCCTTTATGTAAGCAAGGAAAATCAACATCCTTCAGAAGGTCTTTATGGAGTTATCCTGTCCACCTAGCCAGGTTCTTGACAGTTAAGTATCTCTCCACTCTAACTTGAGATGGTCCTTTGTGATAATTGTAGTATGGTAAATAGTACGCACATATTTTGCATAATTTAACTTTTTGATTTAGTCTGACGCTTGCATGATTTAATTGTCAAAGTTCTAAATGTGAACTGTAAATATACTGAATTTTGATAATTTACATAAATACCATAAATATACAAAAGTGCACAGCAATATAGAGCATATATCAATAGGTTGTGGGAAATGGGAATTCATGAGCAAGAGGTTTTGACCTTTTACATTCCAAAATTTGTATAATTTACTTTGACTCATTTTTACATTAAAAAATCAAGTTAAGACATCATAGTTGAGAAAGTTTTCACTGTTTAATTTTTTAATGAAAATTCCTTTGTATTGTTCCACCAAAGCACACTTTAGGAAAAAAAGCAAAAAAATTGTAAGCATCAAAATTAATTAATCACTCTTGCTTTTAAACTAAAATTCTTCTCACTTTCAGTTACCAGCTAGCATAGCAAACACTTCCATGTGAAAACCTTTGTTACAAATTTTAGGGTTGCTGCACAACTTCAAATGGGTCAGAAAATTAGTTCAGTGTGTTTATAACAAACATAGTGCTAAGTTGACAAGAATCTAAAATTATTTAATTATGCTAAAATCTAATAATACATAATTAACTTATTTTTACTTAATTAGTTCACATTCATTTATTACTGGATTGACATAGAGACATTTTGAATAATGAGATTAAATACTACAAAATTAATTCTCTCATAAACTTTTGCAATTTCCCTAGAGAATGTTTTGTTGAGCTTTCTCTTGACTACAGAAAACTTAAGTACTTTTAAAATGAGAGGAATTTTTAAAAATCCTATTTTATGAATGCAATCATAGTCTGTACCTTTATGAATATATGGCTACTGATCAAGTATCTGACCTCTTGAAAAGAGAAAAATACAATAGCATAGCTAAAGAAAGGAAAATATATTTTCAAATATTTTTGTTAGATCACTCATTCTTGGCATCATTGATGTACAGTTTCCCCTCACTTTACCACAGAAATTCATGTAACCAATTTTGTCTCCTGAANTTTGTTGAGCTTTCTCTTGACTACAGAAAACTTAAGTACTTTTAAAATGAGAGGAATTTTTAAAAATCCTATTTTATGAATGCAATCATAGTCTGTACCTTTATGAATATATGGCTACTGATCAAGTATCTGACCTCTTGAAAAGAGAAAAATACAATAGCATAGCTAAAGAAAGGAAAATATATTTTCAAATATTTTTGTTAGATCACTCATTCTTAGCATCATTGATGTACAGTTTCCCCTCACTTTACCACAGAAATTCATGCAACCAATTTTGCCTCCTGAAACAGGTGATAGAGTAGATTAGGGTTTGTTTGTTTGTTGATTTTTATTTTCCTCTATATATGGCTAAAAGCTGCGTATGTATTTGGGAATGCAGAAAAATGCCTGCATTGAACTGAGACTTTTTTAATGGCTGAGCACAGATTTGTCCCAGAACAACAGCAACAGCAGCAGCAANCAGCAACAGCAGCAGCAACAGCAGCAGCACAAAGTTGAATTAATTTTATTCAGAACCAAAGTTTGTTTTCCTGGTTTACTAATTTTCCTTGAAGCAGATTTTCTGCTATTTTACCTGTTTTCTCTCTCTCTCTCTTTTTTATATTCTTCTTTTTATTATATTTCAAAAAAAGAAAAAAAAATCTTCTGCTTGGAGGAGACATACTTACAGTCCACTGTGTTTACTGTGTTTTATGTTTTGCTTTCTGATCTTTACACATTCTACATCAATTTGAATATTTGATACATATGAAATAAACCCATATGTTTCTTCTTTGCAACATCCTGTCTGTCAGATGACCTTATCTGTAGTATCTGCAGGCTGTCATTGCCTTATGGATCTTTGAAAGAAATTTTATAATGCCACACTGACACTGATCAATAGAAGAAAATTAAATAGTTTCCAAGTTACTGCAACACTCAAAATCTTTTTTGTGGACAGAGGAAAAGCACACCTTATATATAAAGTTAATGGTACAGCGATAGCATATTTGGAACCACAGAAGTTGGATTCACCAAGCCCAAATTGTACTTGACTAATTTTGTCACCATCTGCAATGTACTGACTGCATCACTGGGAAAGGGAAGGGCTACAGACGTCATCTACCTGGACTTACGTAAGGCTTTTGGCACAGTCTCACACAGCATGCTGAATTAGAGAGATTTAAGCTCAGCAGATGAACTTTTAAGTGAATAAGGAATGTTCATGTCTAAAAAGTTGTAGTCATGGCTCAGTACCCAAGTTGAAACCACTAATGAGTGGTATCCCTCAACATTTCCTTCAGCGACCAATATTATTTAGTATCTCCATCAGTGACAATAGAAGGGATTCGGTGAATCCTCAGCAAGTTTGCAGATGGCACCAAAAACAGTGGTGTAGGTGGTACAATAGAGGGAAGGGATGTCATCCAGAAGGTACTTGACAGGCTTTAGGAATGGACCCAAGTGAAAATCTTAACATTCAACGAGGCCAAGTGCAAGGTCCTGCACCTAGAATGAGGAAAACTCCAGTATCAGTACAGACCAAGGGATGAATGGATTCAGATTCTTACAGAGAAGGACATGGGCCTACTGATGGTATTCCAAATATGGTCACAAGACAGCGGTGTGTTTGCAGTCCAGTAAACTCATCACATCCTGGGATTCATTTAAAAAAGCATGGTCAGCAGATTGAGTGAAGTGATTCTCCCCCTCTACTGTGCACTTGTGAAACGCCACCTCGATACTGGGTTCAGCTCTAGGGTCCCTATTACAAGATACTGACCTCTCAAAGCAGGTCCAGAGAAACATCTCAAAGATAAAACTATTCCACTCCATTCCATTCCGCCTATGTATTTTTAATGTTTCCAAGGTTCAGTAATGACCAAACATTTTATTTCAGGTTTATAATTTTGGCCTAGCTAAGACTTACACACTCAATGATCATTTTTTCTTGCACTAAGATGTAGGCAATTTGTACCTAAATTCTCTATTTGCAAAATCAGGAAAACAGCACTCCCTTATCTTCTTAAATTATCATGAAGGAAAATTGACCATACTGGTGTCTGGAAAGTTGTTCTTTGCATGATATAATGATGTATAAAAATATCTAGATGGGTACTGAATAGACTGCTTCTATACTATTAAGTCTTCTCCTCAAGTTCTTCCTATTGTCTTTCTCTATTGCCTAGAGTTTTACTACTTTGCTTTCATAGCAGCTAACAGAAATGATATCATGTATTTTTTTCAGACCAATTTTGTAAATACACTGAATAATTCTCAAAGACATTGAGAGAGGGAGTCCAGCATGTTTGTAAGAGAAAATAAACAAACCACAAAACCCCCCAGTAATTTTAACTAAGTTTGCAGAAGTGTTCAGACAATTGGGAAAAATTCAATGAAGAAAATATTTCTTGTCAAGCCAATAGATCAACAATTTTTAACACAGAAATTATTTTAGATACTTGATGTCTCAAACTGTTGTAGGAATGGCTTTGATTGTAAGATGAAGGATTTCTATTTTCAAGTCTAACATGTCTTTGAATTTAACCATTCTCAGCAACTGGAGCTTAAATCAATATGGAGTTTTTTGATATTATAGAATGTGGATAGAATGAACTGCCAACTAAATGATGTTTGAAGAATACTCTTGTGTTTATCTACACACTACTTTTCTGTCAATGAGAGCCTTGAAAGGAAAAGGAATCAGTCTGTGACAGTTGGTAAAGATTTTCCATAATTTTTTAACACATAAGACCCTTTCTTTGAATTTCAGCCTACTCATTCAATTTATGCTGGCAGTGTCAGACACCCTTGTGCCTCTGAGAGAATATTTTTCTTGATGATTGACATCCGGTCTGTTCAAAAGAACAAGATCTCAGCAGAAAGAGAATGGGTTTTGAGAGCTATTATGAGAGCAATCTACAGAATAACTGTCCAGAATTCTATAAATCTCAGCATACTTAAAAGAGTATTTTTGAAAGTTCTTGTGAGAAAGATCACTGATCTATGGTATTAAAATGAATTAAGTTTGTGAATAGAATTAATGCATCTCCTATACATATCTTTTCTGGATATTAACAAGTTCAGAGTTTCCTTGTGATCCTTTCCTTGCTAGGTTATATGAAGAGAATCTCTTAGCTTCCATTCACATTAAATGACTTCTGTTCTGTCAGCATGCAACACATTTGGTAATTTATATCTTTGCTCTTCAAGGAAATACCATCCAATTATTATCAACAGGACAACTCAGCTGGGGAAAAGTAAGCACCAAGTTGTTAGATCTGAAACCAAGCCCTTTATTCTGCAATGGTAATTGCAAATGTCTACTTTCATTCATGTTAATTAGAGTTCCCATAGGCAAAAAAAACCCCAGAAAGAACTTGAGTAATGCAGTGAAGTCTTCAAGCATACATTCCAAAGTTCATTTTGTCCGATGAAATGGCAACATGGAAGATGAAATTTTTCATAACCTACAAAATCACCTTAGGTTACACGTATGTAGACGTAGTTTAGACATATGTTCAATAAGTAGAAGAAATACTGACCAAATCAACAGTAGTTTATGTGGTGGAGCATGCAAATATTTATACATGGCTGCAAAAACATCTTCTGGTTCAGAAGTGTATCTGTTAGAGATACCTATTAGATCTGAATCTATTAGAGAATCACTTGGGGGTTTTTTGTTGTAGGAACAGAATCCCAGGTGGAAAATACTGCAACATGAAACAGCACTGCATAATAGTAATAAACCATATTTGCCAGCCCCAAGGCAATGTTTCAGAAACTTTAAATGTCTCCAAATCATACTGAAGACCCTTGTATTAGTAACTGAACTCTGTTTGAAGTATTCAATTTGTGGTTATAATCGATGGAGAAATAAGACTCAATTATACACTCAAAATTCAGGACAATTGAAAGCAATTCTATTTTCCAGAAATTGATATGTTTGTCACATTCAGAGACTAAAATCAGTACTCAGAGTGTAAAAAGACAAAAAAAGTTGTTTTCAAATACTGTTGATATTTTGTCCGCTTGTTCTCTACAGCAACTTCCACAGTGTACTGATGCTTCAAGAAAACGTGCTTGAAGACAGTACTTTAAAAAATGTGCAGTGTATTTAGAAGTCTAACTTCAGGCTTTAAATATCTATATATAACAATCTACATTTATGTGCTTCCAGTGAATTTTTTTTTAAATGTCGCCACTTAAGTGTATATATAATTTATATGTCCATGTCCATATAATTTATATTTAAAAGCAAATAGAAGGTCATAAAAATACATGCTATATTTTATTTGATTTTATTTTAACATCCATATTTTGCTTACTCATTTATTTCTTACAGATTTCTTTGCACATCTAATAGATTTAAAGATTTTCACCTTGATTTTGCTTGTTTTAAGCATTTTGCAAGAGATGTGATCTTTCACTTCCCATTTTTACTCTAGACACTAATAAAAAAATTCAGGTAAATTATATAAGTTCTGTAATGATGGATTTGGTATCTAGCATCTTCATGTGAGGCAAAGTGTTTCTATGCGTCCTGTAGGGAAGGAGGGCACTTGTTTCATAGCCCAAAGTATAATTACAGAATCACAGGATTGCTGAGTTTAAAAGGCCTCTGGAGCTCATCTGGTCCAACCCCCTGGCTCAAGCACCGTCACCATGGAAAATGCCACAGACCATACCCAGACCGCTTTAGAGTATCCCCAAGGATGGAGACTCTACCATGCCTTTGTGTACTCTCACAGTGATAGAACTATTTCCTTATATTCAGGCAGAGCTTCCTGTGTTTCAGTCTGTGTCATTAGTGTCATTTAGTTTATCAGTGGGTGCCACTGGAAAGCGGTTTTTTTGGTGTCCTTTACACTTTCAGGTACTGATGAGATCCTCAAGAGCCTTCTCTTCTCCAGGCTAAAGAATCCCAGCTCTGTCGGCCTTTCCTCATAGGAAAGGTGTAGGACTTTGCATTTTCTTTTCCTAATTACATGAGGTTTCTATCAGCTTGTGTAATTTTTTTTTCTACAGCTATCTTTAAAGGGCTTTTGTTTTGGTAATTTTTAAATTTTTTTTGGTTTCCTCTTTTAAGTTATTTAGTAAGCAGAAGAAAATAATATTGGGAATTGATACAAGTTTTTTGACATCTTTATGTCAACATGAAAATTCAGTCACAGTTTCCCTACATATCAGTATTGCAGGTTAGTACAGTCTTCATAACATGACTAAGCATTCTATATTTTAATTAAATCAACAGAGACATGTATGATGAGTAAGTAAAAATAATATACTAAGTACAAGTGGAATTTAATCAATGCAAAGCAGAAGTCTGGGGACCAATCAATACAAGACAATTTTAAGCCCAATTTAAGTGTTAAGGAATCATTTAAAAGAGAGAAAGAGAAGAAGAATGCCTAGCTTACAAAAGACATTAAATTATGTCATCTATTATTGGTTGTGTACTTCCTATCTTGGATTGCTTCAGGGTCAGCACAGCACAAGTGATAAGTTAGCTGGGGCAACTGAGAGCCAATAAATCATTGAGGTTAGGTAGGGCTTATTCAAGAGAACGGGTCTGAGGAAAAACTTTTCAATGGAAAGCAACAGTATTGGAAAAGTCATTAAATTGTGGCTTAAATCCATAAGAATTGAGTGAAAGGAAGCTGGTGTTGAATGTGCAATAGAGAAATGTTTCAATTAAAATTCACATGTTTTTGTAAACAATTGAAAACCTTTTGGGGTCAAGTCAGAATAATAGGAATGGTACAGAGATACAAAGTTTTCATCATTCAGTATTCATATTAACAAATTGCTAGGTAACAGACTTGGGAGAACTTTTCTTCTGTGTTAGGCCAAAAAGAACCATCAGTATCTCCTGTTTTCCACTAAAATATGGTGCGGTGGGTTACCTTTGGCTGGCAGCAAAGTCTCTGTCATGTTTCCCTTTCCCTGTCTCTCCACGGCAGGAAATGGGGAGGAAATACAATGAAGCAGCTTATGCATTGAAGCAACAGACACAATAAATGTTCCACAGATAGAGTCTGTTTTTCCTGTGACTGCAGTTGGGATTTCTAAGTTGTTCACCAATCACATATAGACTCTCCTAATGAGGGAAACAAAAAAAACAAAAACANAAAAAAAACCCAAAAAAACAAACAAACCCACCACCCAAAAACACCACAACTCCCTAATCCTCTCCTGTCTTTCTTCTGAGGCTCAACTTACCTCCAATTCTTCTAGCTCCTACTCCCTGCACAGATGGGAAATGGGGGTTGTGATCAATTCATAATGTATTGGGACGGCTACTTCTTCATCATGTTGTATTCCTGCTTCAGTATGGAGCCCCTCCCATTCACAAACTGCTCCAGGGTGGGTCCTTTTGTACAAGGTGCAGTCATTCAGGAGCACACTACTCCAGCATGGGTTCCCTACAGCATCACATGTCCAGTCAGGAGTCATGCTCCACTATTCCCTTTCCACAGGCCACACAGCTCTTGCCAGGATCCTCCTTCAGCATGGGCATTCCATGGACTACAGCTTCCTTCAGAGCATATCCATCTGCTCATGCATGCCCTGCAGGGGGGATATCTTCTCCACTGTGGACCTCCATGGGCTGCAGGGGGACAACAAGCTTCAGCACAGGTTGTCTGCAGGGGAATCTGTGCTCTGGCACCAGAAGCACCTCCTTCCTGCCCTTCATTCACAGTTGTTTCTCACATATTCTCACTCCTCTCTTCTTTCTGCTCTTGCACTGTATTTTTTACCCTTTCTTTAATATACTAATCTGCAGGTGACCCCAGCATCAGCAATAGACTCAGTTTTAGCCAGTAGCAGGTCCATCTTAGAGTTGTCTGGAACTGCCTCTGTCTGACATGGGGATAGCAGCTTGTGTCTCCTCACAGAAACCAACCCTGCAGCACCTCTGCTACCAAATGCCTCACCATGCAAACTGAAAAAAACCATGAAATTTGAAGTAAACCTCAAGGTATTCCATTCCAGTTCGAAGCTGATCATTACAGGTCGAGCAAATGGCCTTTTCAAATCTGATCTGTACTACACTCATGTGACTTGGCAAGAGGGCTAAATATTTCAGAGATGTCAAAAATAACAACATATTTGCAATAAATTAGTTTAGGATTTGTTCTTGAAAAGGTTTTTAAAATGTATATATATATATATATACACACACACATATATATATGCCCACAGATCCATGGGACAATTGTAATCTCTGTAATTCAAATATTCAAATGTAGGTCTAATTCCATTGATTGTCCAAGTGTTTCAGTGCATATTTCCCAGAGTGAAGATTTATCCCAAAAAGGAAGTTTTGTTTATCTTTAGGACAAGGGAGATCTCTTCATTCTGAATCTTTTCAATGAGAGAAAATGAAGAAAGATCATTAAAAGGACCCTTAGGTCCTTACATTTAATCCATGCAAATTATGGATCCTAACAAATATATATACATATTAGTAGTGTGTAAAAAATCTTTCTATTTACATGATACTTTGACATCCTAAAAGGCAAAACTCTAAAAGTTAATGTACGTATCTTCAAGGACAATAAACCTCAATTGATATACTTAGGTATACTGAAGAGTAACCCAAAAATCATAAAGAATCTGGAGATTAAATTATGAGATTAGTAGAAACATAAAAACAAGATACTTAAAATCAAATAATATCAATAAAAAATAATTCTGTGGTAATTTTTAACTGGAAATATTGTATAGATGTTAACAAAACCATGAAGAAATAGAAAGTTTTAAACAGTATTCTTGAATATATTTCAGTATTCTTAATTTTTATGAAAAAGTTATAGGTTTATTGNTTGGTTGGTTGGTTGGTTGGTTGGTGTTATTTTGTGGTGGTTTTTTATTTTTCCCATAAACAAGAAAATTAAATTATACCATCAAAACCTCTCCTGTAGGAAGTTCAATGTAAGAAAATAGTAAAGAATAATTGGAACACTTCTTCAGCCAGCAATACAAATAACCCTTTATAATTTCACTTTTTTTTTAAGGATGATTCCGAAGCAACTGGATTAATAATTCAAAAATACTTTAAAGAATCTGACTTTATAGTGTGGGGTTTTCCTTTTCTAAGAATCCTGCATTTTCTGAGTCAAGTAAAAAAAAGAAACCTAAATTTTATTTAATTTTGATACTTCAATTCATATTTCTTTCTGAGATATGCTGTGGCTATTACAGAATTATTTCCTGATGGTTATGCATCAAAGGCAATAAGCAAATTGATTGAAAGCTTAGAATTTATTCTGTTCTAAATTCACTGAAGTTTTCCTAAAGAAAATGAATATAGTCATGTTACAGAAGACTCATAAATTCAATGTATACAATAAAAATAATGAATGTTTGAAGAAAATTGTACCTTGATAGTCTTTACTTGTTATCACTGGTAATTCATCACTCTTATCTCTTCTGTTCTGAACACTCAATGTGCCCTAAATCTCCTTCTGCCTGTCAGACTTTTAGGTACTTTTGTTTAAATTATAGATGTATCATCACAATTACGTGTCAAAGAAGTGTTTAAATTTAATAGTAGAAAGATTTTTATTTTAGTTTATAGCTTGATCTGCAGTGTAATCATATTGTATAAATGTAGAAATTTTTTTTTCTCTCTAAAACTTCTTTAGATAAAACAAAAAATTAAATATTTATTATAAAGTGGAAGAGTGGCGCCTTTTACATAGACAGCATTTCCATTGTGTTTGAAAAGCTTAGCTGTCTGGATGAAAAACTATTAATATAATTTACATTCTATTTTGAAAGGCAGACAAATCCTTCAGTTCCTCTTATTTTTATCACAGGGAAAAAGAAGAACTGCATGTGAAAATATTTTACTGTCCCATAAAGCTTGCTGAGATTTCAATTATGCAGGTCAATAATTCAATTTTTTCTTCATCCAAGGTTTTAGACAAAGAAAAAGAGTAAAAGATGGAAGTAAGAGGGAGTGATTTTTGGAACAGCTGATATCCTACATTCAAAGGAAGCAAAACATCTAAAGTCAAACCATTGTGTTTATCCAACTGAGAGCTAATCAGCATGAGTACTCATGGTCTGTTTTGACAGTTTTTACTCAGCTTCTCCTCTTCAAATGGATTGTAATGAATAATCATTGGTTTAAGACATACTGGTTCTGCAATCCACTCACTGTGGGACTGTGCACATATCTTTAGTTCACACACACACACACACACATATACATATCCATGTGGAATATATACATATATGTATACGTATACGTATATGCATATGTACACATACATGTCTTTTTCCACAGCATCAGAAAACCTGCACTGAAGGTTTTCCTTACTCTAAACCTTACAGATCAAGATCGGGGAGCTAAATTTGCGTCTGTGTCTTTACTGATAAATTAGGCTAGCACACTATTTACGTACAGTTTTATCACTTAAAGAATAAATATAGAAGAAATACAAAGAAAAGTGGGAGTCCCTAACACCAGCACATGTACATAAGAAATTAGGATTCTCTGTGTTCTATTTAGGCCCTAAATAGGTTTGCAGCTCAGTTTTCCGGTGAGAAGCAGTGAAAAATTCCTAACTAGCTCACATCAAATTAAATACTTAGCAGTTTTCAGAATTGTTTCTCATTAAAAATGATATGTAAAATATGTGGATTCTTAGATAAAGACATCTCCTGTCTTTACAGAGCACATTTGCATGCTGGTGGTATCTGTATATGCATGTATATTTATCCTCATTCTGGCTGCAAATACAGACAACTTGTTCCTGATACACTTAGTTCTCTTTTATATCCATAGGCAACAAACTAATCAATAAAAAGTTATTAACTTTGAAATGAAAAAATACAAATCATAAAACCAGCCCTGAAAAATTATTTCTGTACAGTGACTTTTTCAATCAAGACCAGAGAGCTACTCTGTCTGAACAGAGCTTGTCACACATTAACTAAGCCAAACTCTTACCACCATTCTCACAAACTCTGCTACAAGGAAAGGAACATACTTTCTGAAATTTCCCCATTTAGGTAATGCATATAAATAATGAATTAGGGGGTTTCTTTTGTAATTAACTTGAATTTGTGTTCCCCATAATGAAGTGATACCATTTAAGCATCAAAATAAAAACCTCTTTCTTTGTAATTTTGAAATTCATATATCTCCTGCTGTCATTTGATTAGGACAGAGATATATTCAACATACTTTGGTGGAAAACCTGTCCCCACTGAAACCAGTAAAAAAAACCAAAAAAACCTCATCCCAAGAATTGTTTCTGTCCTATCAAATGCAGTAAAAAAAAGGTATTAACCTTTGTAAACTTTTTGTTGTTTAATATATAAGAGCATCATTGCATCAAGGTAGCCAAAGAAGAACCTATCTGGAATTTTCTCTGTAATTTTTCTTTCCATTAATACTATAAATAGAACTACTATGTAGTTCTGCACGAACCCTCCCTTCATCATATCAGAATAAATAGTTTCATCAACATTATTGCGTGTGTAATTTCTGGTCATATTTTGAGAGGTTTTATTTCTCTCTCTGTGTAAAACCTGACCATAAAGAGCTTCTGATTTCCTCCACTGTATTCTACTAAAAAATTATTCATACAAAGACAAAAACTTGGATGAAAACTTTTGTTCTTTTGGACGGCTGTGGTAATTTTTTGCAAATGTTCTGTATTTCTGGCCTTTAAGCTCATGGTTATTATTAACCTTCAATATCCATCTTATTTCTTCTGAGATTTTGAAACTGACTCTCAAAATAGTGTAATTTTCCTAAGATTCACTATTCTGAAAAAGTGTTGGCCCTCTTCATGTAAATTATTATTTATTTATTATTATTTTTTGTTGCTGTTGTTGTTTATATTTAAAATATTTCAATTCTAAAGTTATTTATTATTACAATTTTGAGATGTTAAACAAAAAATATGAAGCATTTAACCAAAACACTTTGGATTAAAGACATGTTAGTGGTTTTAACCTTTCCTTTTTTCTGTTTTGAGTAACCTTAAGGGGCCTTATGTTTTCATCCATGTGCCTTGTTTAATTTTCAGAAGAGTACCAAAAAGCAGTATGTTTTCCAGGTGATGGTATTGCACAGACCTCTCTGCAAACGGCAATTTCTTTGATTATGGTCTTATGTAGTTCTGCAAAATTTTGAGGGCTGCTTTTTTATCCACAGTCAAGCATCAGACATAAGGCAGCAGCTTAAAGGGGAGAAAAAATAATGGGTAATTTTTACTCTGCACCACACTTAGGCTGAGTTCACGATTAGTTGAAACTGGCGTCTGTCCAAATTGTGCATTAGAGTTTAGTGAGACAGCGGTTCATTTACCTCTAATTTTGTACTTAAGAAGGGATGAAACTAAGACTAGAACTTAAATTGAACAAGCAGAGACTTGACATTTCAAGTTCTTGCCTGGGAGGGATGTGTAATGATATCTCTAATCAGCTTTGAGGACCAAAATTCAGCAAGGAGAGTTTTTTCACAGACAACTGCAAAGTAATCATACTTTAAGAGAGAAAATGTGAATCTACTTGCTGGTTCTATGTATTTTTACTTGTTGACCAACGTTTTTAAGCATTTTTTAGAATCTTCACCAAAATATAAAAGGAATGGCCATGCTGAATTTTTTAATGTGTTTAGCAGGACTCCTTGACAGCAGGAGTATTTGGAATATTTAAAAGAAGATGCTTCCTCTATTTTACCAGTTGCAGGGCTTTTTTGTTGTGTTTTGGATAGTTTGTGGGTTTTGGGTTTTTTTGTTTGTTTTTCACTTTTTTTGTTTTTTGTTTGTTTTTATTTAAATAGTCTAGAATTATTGTTTACTATTTAGAATACTTTTTTTTCACAGTTGGTTTTTAGTGTAGATCTTTGAATTTACAGCTGAGCAGCCTTATACTTGTAAAATCAGGCACTTGTTTGGAAGGAGAGAAAGTGTTCATAATGTGTGGAATGAACTTTATCTTGAAGGCTTTCTCATTTAATTGATGTGATCTGACCTTGCCATTAGTCTTGCTAGAGGCAGGCTATTTCTGTCTGCATTACTTTTCATTATTATTTTCGTGTTAGAAGCTCAGTATCTGCTGCTCCATATAAATATGTGACAGAGCCAAAGAACATACTCTGGAAAGTCATTCAAGTCCTATCTACTCGTATACTTTCAAAGTTAATTCACACAAGTGTATACCATAGTGCCATATATCAAAGTCTGTTGTATCAACAGAAATTTGGAATACCAAACTTGTGATCATGATCTGAGATATTGCAGGAAATTTATATTCCCTATTTAGTTATCTGGAGTCCAAGCATCATCACCTTAGATATAAATCAATCTTATCCTGTAGCAGTTACTTTGCAGCTGTGCCTGAGCTTATTATTAATTTACAGCGTTCTTTGTTTGGTACAGAGTGAAGGAGACAATCAAATGATATATCACATAAACAATTAAAATCTGTCCTTGTGGCTTTAAGGATTGCATTGTGGTTGTTGAAATGATGCAGAACTTGGGCAGAATGCAATTGTACTCAAATTACTTTAATTGTTTAACATTAGACAATATGAAAAATTTCAGTCTTAGTCATTTAGAATAGTATTTGTAGACCTCTGACAGACACATATTTATTTTTATTATTGTATGGTTGCTTGGGCAGACACAAGAGTAATAAGAAATACAATGATGGTACATGGATAAAATTAACAACACTCATATGCCTCATTTTTTTTCCCCAAAGATAAAGAGACTCAGAAAGTTCACAGCAAATACCATTAATATAATCTTGCCACTCCTTCTAATGTCAATCATTAATTTAATATGTAATTTGACAAATATCAATTACTGTTTTGCAGATTATTTTGAATCTCTGTTGAAGATAATTTATCAAAACTTGTCAGCTCAGTACAAATAATTGTTGGTAACCTTTCCCATGTCTATAAGTGTGTCACGTCATTCCTATAAACTTGTTATTCACACTGGCACAGAAACATCCAGTCAACCCAGAAAGAAACTGATCTTGAGATTTTGTACTCTTTATCTATCAGTGTCAAAGGGCTAATTTCCAAAGAATTCATACATGGAACTATGTTGATTTGCTTCAAGTGAGGAACTGTTTCAAAGAATTTAAAATTCAAATTACACATTTGGAAACTGATTCTATATTCTACTGGCATATTACTTTAAATTTTTATCTCTTGACAGAAATTATCATAAAATAAGTTAAAAAGACATGCTTGATAAAAGCACATCCTGAAGTATTTTACAAAGAGATGAATCAGTATACAATTCTTTTTTCTTGTTTTTTTTGTTGTTGTTTTGCTTTGCTTTGTTCTGTTTCAGTTTTGTTTTGTTTTGCTTTTATTTTTTAACTGGGTTATGAAAAGTATGAAACTAAACTTTTATTCGGCTTGAGAAGAACAATTATTTTTTAGTTTAGATAGCAAAGCATCAGGAAAGAAAATACTGAAAGACCAAACAATTCTTCAAGGATACTCATCACTGAAGAAGTTTTTATCTTAATCTGTCTGATGTCAGTTTTAGCTCCATTAAGTGTTAAGGCACTTGTGATCAGGACGATTTGAGAAAAGAACAGGGTGTGCTTCAAGCAGTTTTTACTAAAATACTGTTCATTACTCGACTTTCTTTCTTGATTCTGCTTCTTAATTTCCAAGTCAGTGCCAGTTCTATTAATAGTTTTCTGCATTCATATACAGAATGAGCCTTGGCACTTCAGTGATCTGACCAGCTCATTAAAGAGGTAATGCTGACTATGGGACAAAAAACCCCCAAACATCTATTGCCTTCTTCTGTGTAAGATCTAGAAAGCAAATTATCACCTAGATGCCCTTTATTGCTTGCTGTATACAAATTTGGGTTGAATTGTTAATCAGTTTCTCTAAGTGTGGTCTCTGTGAAACACTTATGTGAATTTGCACATATTCTGACATCACTCTGTTTGGGACAAAAGGAAGGAACAGTAAGGTAATGTGATGCAACATGTCGTTTGTGTGTTCTTACACTGGGAAAGTGCAAGCTAAACCATTTCAGCAACTTATGGTTGTATATGTGTGCAGATAAGCCCAGAGTACATTCCTGCATTGCACAGAAAGCAAGTTGAAGTCACAATGTTTCGGCCCTGCAAGTAGATGTGCAGGATTTATATAGTTTCAACATACATTAATTGATATAGGAAGATGAATTATTATGCCATTCTCTCTAATAAATGTCCTCATCACTAATTGAGAAATCATTTTTACCTTCTTTCTCTCTGATGTGGTAAGTACCGTATGAAATGACAAGAAGCTTATAAGGAAGACAGAGAATTGCTACCAAAAAAAAAAAAANAAATCTCTAGCCAGGTCAAATTCTCCAAGTATTAGTTCATTGGAAAAGAGTAGGGAAAGGTATTGAAAAAAAAATCTTGACAGAAACATCATCATAATTTTGGGCTATGTTTGCAGTGAATTTGGTGTTTTTCCCTGTCAGCTGGGACTAGAAATGTTCAGACTGAAAATCCTGCTAGGATTTAACACAAAGATAATGACCTAAGCTCCTGGTGTTAGCAGAATTCCAGGGTTATTCTATACCATCTTAACCACAGGCATTTAGAGCCTGCTGTAAAGATCTTCAGACAGCTTATACGTTAGGTACAAAATGCGGAAAGTTGTCATGAGAAGACTTTAATGTTGGTGCTTGGTTCCTATCTTCCTTTGTAGATCTGGGCACTGAGGATTTCTGCAACTTAAAGGCATAATTTGAAATTCATGAAAAGGAGGGTAAAGATGATAATAAACATTGACTTTTTCATCCCTGGTAATTTAAAATAGGAAGTTCATGATCTTGCAATTGGTTTTCATGTATGAAAATGGCCTTATTTACATAATCTTTGTTAAATATTTTCTAATCAAATTTCATAACTCTCCATTTTTCCTCTCCATGGATTTTGAAGAAAGAAACTTAAATCTATACACTAAACAATGCCTAGTTCAGTTCAAAGTAGACATAGTTTGGAAAACTCCATGTGCAATAAAGAACAAAACACCCTGTTGCAGTGCGTGTTTTGAGTTTTCTAATGTTCTATATATTTTGTTATATGTTTGTAATGGTTTGTTCCTACCCCCCCTATCCTAAAACCCCCAATGGTGTTTTCCCTGTGATAGACCTTGTCAATCACCTTGTAAAATCTGGAAGATTCTGGGGAAAAAGCCCTAGGATTTGACAAGGTACCCTGGTACCTCCTTCTTTCATTGTTGTGTAAAGTTCCCCCATTCTGGGTCACATCCCCCCTCCCCTGAGATTGGCTCCAAGTTCTGCCCTGCCCAAGGTACGCCCCCTGTAATTAAGGTGAGGACAGAAGGGCTGCCGGGGCTCTTGCTCTGGGGCTCCCGTCTGCTCGCCCTCTCTGCTCTGTTCATCTGCACATGGGAGGTACCCTGGAGGAATAAAAACAGGTGAAACCCAAGCAAGAATCCACTCTTTCTTCCATGCCATCGACCACGCTTCAGCCTGACGTTCAGACCCACCAAGCCTCTCTCATATAGGAGCCAGGGAGTGAGCTAGCTGGTGAAGCAGCTCCCCAGCACGTTTCTATAACACCCCAAAATTGTCCTTCTTATATTGAGGGGCCCAGAACTGGACAATGCACTCAAGGTGCAGCCTCATCAGTGCCCAGTACAGGGGGACAGTCACTGCCCTGGTCCTGCTGGCCACACATTGCTGATACAGGCCAGGATGCCATTGGCCCTCTTGTCCACCTGAGCACACACTGGATTATGTCCAGCCACTATCAACCAGCACCCCCCGGTCGTTTTCCACTGGGCAGCTTCCCAGCCACTCTCCCTCAGCCTGTGGGGCTGCTTAAGTTTTTTGTGACCCAAGTGCAAGACCCAGAACTTCACCTATCAAACCTCACACCTTTGGCCCATTGATCCAAATTGTCCAGATGCCTCTTAACAGATTATTAGAAACTAAAGAGAGTAAAAGCAGCCCATTAATTAGTACATTAATTAATACAGAAAACAGCCGTTTCGGTGGTATAACAAAGAAACTATAATTTCTTCAGAAGAGCAATTAAAAATTTTGGTTTTAGGATAGTGGCTATATCCTGAATATTTGTCTACTCAGCAGGCTTTACTTTCTGAATCATCCCTTTTTGCAGCTTTAATAAAACTTCCTCACTAAGCATCTTGGGCTATGCTATACCGTAATTTTAATTGAAACAATGGAACGCACTAAAGACGAGAAAAGTTCTACTCCACATAAATATTTCATTCTTGCACAAGAAAGGAAAACTGTTTGGAACGTGCCTAAAATAGCTCCAGTCTTTTCACAGTGCTACACAATCTAAAGGTTAAGAAAATTCACGATTTTCCATTAACTTGGTGTCTTTACTTTGAACTCTCGCAATGAAAAAAATATCTTATTTCCATTAGTGAATCCCAATATCTTTATCTGGTGACAAATTGTGAGCTAAGTAATGTAAATGAGTTTCTCCACCAAATGTTAATTGTTGGCCCCATTCTTCACAGTTATATGTCAATGCATCTATGAATCCAGTGTAGTAGCTACCATCAGCAAGGAAGCCAGCTTGTGTTGAAGACAGCAAAGATTCTGACTTTGCATAATGTGAATATTTTGATTCATTCCACTTTTACAGATAAGCTTTGATATTAGAAATTTATTATGTTATGCTGTATATGTAAACAGTTCAATAATACCATTGCATCTCACATTTGTTTAGCTCAAATTACGTATATACATTTCAACAAAGTTTTCGTTTCTAGTTGTGATTTTCTAAACATGTAAGCTGAGGTTCATTTATGGTACAATCCCAGTCAAATACAACTATTTTTCCATCAATATGCTTTAAAATTTCTGATATTGTTTTTTATTTGGCATCAGTCCTCAACCCACTTTATTTGAATAGTACTTCTCTCAGACAAGAAGATCAGTTTCTGCTTGCTTATAGTCAGAGATTTCACTGTAAAATTCTATTTTTTGTGGTAGGATTTTTACTCTAGGATCAAGAAAGTATTAATTTCACTTTTATTTTATTATAGTTTTTGTGAAGATTTGAGACACGATGTTGCAGAACAAAAAAACATAGCAGAAGGACCAAGGAAAGGAAACATTCAGTAATATTTGCTAGTCTGTGAACCAACTGATTTTTGTTCACAGAAGGTGCAATGTGGTGGCAATTATAAGTGCACAACATTCATTTTAGAACAACACAAGTAATGTACTGAATAGTAGATTTTTTGTAAAGTAAAAATATAACTGTGTTTTGATATCTTAAACTACTGTCCTGATCACCTTATGACAACTAATATAGTATCTATTTACTATATTGTAGAAATAAAAGGCATCTAATGAAAGGGCAAGTGAATCTATAAATGTAATTATTGCATCTATAGAGATAATTACGGCATATACTCATGTGCACAACAAATTATTCTTATTGTTTGGTTTTCTGATGAACTGGAAGATTAGATGCTGATTATACGCTATGTTTAAGGGATAATTACTTTTGTTTAAGCTACGCACAATACTCCTTTCATCTTCACCTGAAAAACACAGTTCTTTGCCTTAGCATAACTTTACGCTTAGACAAAGTAAATTTAGATCAGATAAGGGAACAATCTGGGAATGGTTTAAAGTTCTTGAACAATTAATTTCTCTATCTGGGTCATAATTTAAATGTTCCTGAGCCTGTTTATTATAGTACAGGCACAGAAAAAAAAATCTTGGTGGAGGCTACAGACCAGCAAATGAAAATGCTCTAGTCTTGGTATTATTTGTACATCTGCTTCTGAACTTTACAAGCTCCAAACAGACCTAGTCTGTATTAAGTTTTTGACACCTGAATAACACTTTATCAGGTTTTACCTGAGTTAGGCTAAGAAGTTGGACTATGGAGTGTTTGTAACTACTCATTAAACAGTCTGTTCATTTATTTGGTTTAGAAGTGGAAGCATTTTAAAAAAAATTCTAAACAGAAGAAATTGGGTTGAGCGTAATCTTTTATTGAAGCTCTGTGTGTCCACTGAAGGTGGGGTTTTTTTGTTTTGTTTTGTTGTGGGTTTTTCTGTTTTGATTTGGTTTATTTTGTTTTTTGCTGTGTGGGATGCTATTTGCTTCCTACAAGTATTTTGTTGTACTTATCATTTTTCTGACACTGTAGGACTTTTGGGTATCATGTTATACTCACCCCTTCTCATCTGAGGCACAGAGAACAGTTGCTTACATCTCAAAGTGTTCCACACCAGCTAGAAATTTCTTTTATGGAAACTAACTGACTGAGATATATATGAACTAAAATTAAACACTGTTTTTTCTGGCCTTGAACTCCTTGAACTGTGTAATATCGGAGAATCTGATGAATAGAACAAGCTTAAAAGTTATCAAACGAGGCTTTATCTGTGTCCTGGAGTTCTTCTATTAGTGAAGTGCAGAGATATTGCAGTGTTCAGATGATTTATTTATGAGTTCTTTTAATCTAAATTGCACATGATTTGCACTTCATTTATGCATGGTTCAAGTTGGCATGTATCTGGAAATATTCACACATAAGAATGGGTAATTCTAAAATCATCTAGGGAGATCAGAAAACATAAAACATTGTGGCGTTACCAAATATTGAAGTTTTATATTCACATTTACATTTTGAATAAAAAGCAGAGAAGCGCACGATAGACAGACACAGATAAAATGAAAATAAACACTTAAAATTAGCTCTAAAATATTTAATATCATGATGGTAAAGCCATTGTGAGATGAGTTAGATAGAAACTTTAATCTACTTTTCCTTAAAGGAATGGTTTAGAAAAGTAGTTCAAATGTTTGGTGGATGATCCAGACATCCATTGAACTGTCTGTATCACTGCAATTTAGAATACATGCTGTATATTCCTCATTCTACAAAAATAATAATGTCTGGGTTCAATTATTTATTTTTATTTTTTCATGTCAAATAATGCAGAGTCAGCTCTTCAGCTTTATGCAGAGCTTCATGTTTTAATGAAAGTTGCATCTGCATGAAAGAGATTTATTTTCTTGCTATGTGCTAGTTCAAATTCCAGTATGAACTTTAAAGGGCTTTGTTTATTTCATTGCAATAAAGGACATTCCAGGAATCACTTTTTCTCTTGGCACAAATATCATGTTGCCTTCCTTAGTTCAGCGTTTGGAGTCACAGCAAATGCTAGTGCTGGATATGGTATTATAAAGAGAACATGGAAATAAAAGCTGCAGGAGGAGAAAATTTTGTCTGTGTCATATTTTTCAGGATATTAACAAAACCTGTGGCATTAGGTGAAGAAAATGTACACTAAAAATAAGGCTGAAAGTATGAAATGTTTATCTGTTTTGACACTCCTCTAAGTCATGCCCTGGCTGTAGCCAAAACTCATTTTATCAGGGTTTATGGAAATTAAAAGTGTTTATCAGTTCATTATCCCTTCACTGTTGCCAAGTATTCAAAATTCTTCCTATGAAAAATGTTTATTGAATAAATAATTGTTTATTGAATAAACAATGTGAGTGCATGGTAGGAAAACCTGGCTCAAGAAGTTCCTTCATAGACAATTTGCTGCAGTGACTATTTGCAAACCAATTAAAGCAGGAAAAAATAATGTTCTCTATAAATCACAGCCCAGCCACCTTTCTATGGAACAGTAGTTTTAAAAAATATACATAAACTAATACAAATATTTACTGCTATAATTGGAAAGCAAAATAGGCAATATTTCTTTTCTTTACTAGAATTTGGACATTTTAAAGGGTTTACTAATGATAATTATCACATTCTGACACCTCATGATACCACTGTGCCTGTTTCCTTATTAGCTGTTTTTCTTAAAACTGTTCTTCCCTCTCTAATTAAAAAGACTTGCTTGGTTTTGTAAATACATACCTGTAATTATATTGTATTTGTTCTCTAATACTTTCCTCTGAATAGCATATGAGACAAAGATCAATGAAAACATAAAACCAGCAATAAAATTTAAGTAACTGTCCAGTGAAGAAGAAAGGTTAAACCCAAATAATAACCTAAAATGGGGTCCAGGTCTACAATTAAAATGGTTCTCAAATAAATTAAATATTCACTAAATCGAAGGCAAAGTAAAAGAGGCATGCCTAGTAGCTTATTAGCTAGAGAAGAACTGAAGCTTTTTAGATTACTTAAATTTCCTAGAGTTTTGAGTTGCAAGCTAGGTACTCCACAAATCTACAACAATAGTAGTACAGGTGACCTTATCAGGAACACACACTTAACGCATATAGAACATACCTTTTTCATAAACCTTAGAGTGTACAAGATTTAGTTAAAACTAATTCCCAAACAGGGAAATATTTGTATGATTTTTTCCAAATTCTTCTCTCATGTAGGGAAAGATTTTGCATCAACAGGTTTTAGAAATAATAGACAAAGAAATTTACAAAGTTTGTATGGCCTAGACATGAAAGAGAGAAAGATAAGAAGCAAGAATAACACATTGGTATCAAAATGTGTTATGCTGCCTAAATGCTGTGCATCTTTATGTAAAAAACTAGCAGAGGAGACTGAGGGTTTATGAAGCTGAAATACGTGTTTGAAAACAGGGAAAATATATGATTTAGTTCTGACAGAGAGCTGGAAGGTTCCTTCTCTTTGAAACAGAAGGTGCATTCCTCTTTAATGAGTAGTGCTTTTCATGGGGTACTACTGTACACAAAATCGGCTTCTAGGTGATGAACACACTAGCGAGATTAGCTAGAAGCTGAGCAAATGAGAATTGATATCGGACAGTGCTGCTGGTAACAGATTTCTGCTTCTTTTCATCGATGTCATGAATTTACGAGCTCCACATTATGTGACAAACATACAAACACTCTCCTCCTCCAAAAAACACTCTAAGTAGTAAAAACAAAATATTTTATAAAGTTATTTTCTGTCTTCAAAACTCTTATGGTTATGCAAATTGATAAAATGTAAAATTTTATCACAATACTCAACATTTTAACACAGAAAATCCAAACAAATTCAATTTTTTTTTTTAACAGTGAAAAAAAATACCCTACATGGAGGACTTTTTCAAAAGAAATGCTAGAGGGTCATTTTAATAAGAAGTGCAAAGCAGTAAGCTATCAGTATGGTAATTAAAATCAATGAGTGTCCATAACCATGCTTGAAGATGTGAAGAAGGTTAAAACTAATTAAAAACATCACAAAAGGTCTTTCTTTAACGATTGAAGAGATGCCTTGGTGGATAGCACTTTACAACCTGATACCGAGGGAAAACAGGTTCAAAGGAATAAAAGTCTGTTATAAAAATGTAATTTTTTTTTTGCCCAGAGAGAAAAAACACATCAGACTGTTCAAACATAACTTCATGTTGCTGGCATTCAAATATCATCAGTTCTTTAAACTTTCAAACCTATTTCTGCTGGAATAATTGAGAATACTTCTATTTGACATAGAGGACTGGGATCAGAACCTACCTTTCCTGTTGCAGAAGGTGACGCAATTATAAAAGCTAATTTAGATATTCGTTTGCCAGATTTAAAATAATTGTGTTTTGGGACCTCAGAATTATTTGAAAGGTCCTTTTCTGCAAACTGGTCAGGTTTGCCTGAGACATTAAGGGCTTCTGACTTTTTATGTTTATGCTCTCTGTTTTACAGTAGGAATAATACTATGTTTTGCATGCTCTGTTCATCATCACTGCAGAGAGAAACTGGACAAGATTACAATTAACAAATTGTCAGAAATTAAAAATTAATATTTTATCCAGGCCTTCTACTGCTCGATTTAGTGTGGGGATTGTGATTTCAATTAAATATATATATATATATATACATAACAGTAAGCGGTTACATTTGGTGGATTAAAGAGTTTAAAAATACTTTTAATCCTATTTTAATCCCATTGATTAAAGAGTAAAACTTTACCCTTTACCATAATCCTTTTAAATTAGGAACTGTCTTGTGATCTTAGACTAATCATCGACAGCTTTCTCTTTATTACATTTTTTAACTTCCCACATTTGGAAAAACTAAGCATGAATATTATCTTTCGTTTTAACTACAAACCACTGCTCAGAGAGTAAATTCAAAATCTGTTTTCTGCAGAAAGCCTATATCATATTTCTTTGTTTTCTATCCATCCCAGCAGTGTAATAAAATGTATTCCTTCTCCAAGCAGAGTACAGAGTTGCTCCTGAAAAAAATTACATCTACCAACTCTAATCATAAGGGTAAGTTTTGCTGCTTCTCATTTTGTTTGACCTTACAGTCCTCTCAGCTAAAAGAGATTCACATGTGGATCCAATTCCAGCTTGTGCATCATCGGAGCTGTTTACTGTACTGGAGGCAATTACAGCTGTGCAAACCCAGTGACGGCATCAGGGGGCACAGGTGCAAACAAGGGACTCATTTGGCCTGCAGAACTTGTGTTATTGGTGATAATAGATGAGATGGAAAGGAGCCAACTTGATTCTCAAATCACAGACCGAGTACGTAAGACTGAGAAGAATATCCAAACGTTTACTTAAATGGGAGAATGTGGGATAAAAAAACATTCGTAGACAATGAATGTATTCCCAGGGTTTTTTTTCTCTTTGTTTCTTTTCACAGAATAATTTGCTAAAGTAACAGTGCACTTGATTAAATCAAGTGAAAATGGAAATGTGTTAACCCCCTATGTCACGAATATACTAACGTAATTTTTTTATCGTATTACGGAATTAATTAGGAAAGTGAAAGGCAGAAACAATTTTGTAGAAATGTTACTGGACGTGCAAGTTTTTATTATGAAATAAAGAAAATCTTGGGTGTTAATTCCATCATTTAAAGATAGAAAGTATTTAAAACTAAGCCAGCGATAATTTAAAATAACATGAAAGGGCAGAAAGAACAACAATTGAAACAATCAGGTGAAAGGAGAAACACTTTGGTGCTAAGTGTCAGTTTTATGATTACACGGATTATTTAAATCTGTAAAGATTTGACTGGCTCTATACTTGGCACAGCATTGCCTTAATGAAAAACCTGGGGTTTCCAGACATTTGGGGTTTTATGAACTAAATTCAGTCCTTTTTCTCTTTTCTTTCCTTAAAATGCAAAGCTAATTATGCTTTGTTTTAGTATAGATATTAGATAATGTTTGCATTCCTTTTCTTTTTCCTATTGCCTATCTTGCCTATCTTTGAGATCACTATGACAAATATACATTAAAGTAAGGTGCAACTGCTCTTATTCCTTCTTTTCAAAGTAAGTAACAGTAAATTTTGAATTGGACAAATGAGATAGTCACATTTGAAAGTTTATTCATTTGAATTATTTTTTCTTGTAGACTTAACAGATTAGTAGAAAGCATCTCTACATTAAAAAATATTTGTCTCAAATCCTGACTTTTCTCTGCTAGTGGTATTGATCAAATATCTTTCCAAGCTCATGGTGCTGGCTGAAATAATATGTTGCAGGACAGTAATTATATTTGAATGAAGACAATTCCTCTGAAATTCAAAGGAATGTGTTGCAAATGGGGTTTTCATAGGCTAAATTAATTTGTAATCCAACCTTGGTATTATTTGTGTCATTTAGTTGAATTATATAAATTACAACAATACCATAAACAGTAAATATTAGAGATTACCAGTTATTGGGTGCAGCCTGAAATTAAAATACAGCACTCTACTCTGCAAAGCAGTTTTCACCAAAGGTATTTCTGAAAAGAATTGCTTGTTTATTTTACCACATGCTTTCTGGCATAATATAACTCCTATATCACACAAATTGTTTTTCCAGTCAAACAAGTGTTTTAGCAGGTGTGAAATAATTAAGCTAATAAAGCAAGTTTTAAGGCATCAGAGTAATGAAAAATGATGAAGCCATCCTTCCTTACAGTGCAGTAATTGTAATTTGCCTGGATAAATTAATAAGTTGGTATGTTGTCTGCTGTGCTCATATGAAAAGTATAGTTTATGCATATTGGAGTACGTAATCATCCATATTCTACTTGCTAATTCAAGGTAATTGGTTCTGTTTGAAGGAAGACCTGAGAAATCCTGTTTCTTTTGAACCTTTTTCTGCCAGCTTCTTTGGGATTCTCAAGCAGAAGCAAATGTTTAACATTGAGATGAGAGACCTCTAGAGACAACTCTCATTTTAGAGCTCCTGTCTTAATTCATGAAGTTGTTCCCACAAGGGTAAAGTATAAAACTAATAATATATGGGGAAATGGTGGGACATTCGCTGAGTACATTCTGGATGATTCAGGTTCTATTGAATCTGAGGTTAACTTGTGTTGAGGTTACATTGAAACTAAGGTCTAAAAAAGACATTTCTGGGTATACTATCCAGGTGAAATAACCATTTGAGTATTAGAAAGAGCAAAAATTATTTAAATTCCTGATGCAGAATTCAGTCTAGTCAGTCAAATTGTAATGTGTTGATTCAGTTCAGTGTCTGCTTGGTCAGATTGGTAAATATATATATATATATATTTGAAATCCTAATTCTTCCTGAAAAAAATTATCTACAAGAAAAGCTTGACAATGGACAGACATGATGACCAGGTCTGTGTCCTGGTATTTCCCTTTACTCCTACCCTCTTTTAAGCTAGGAAAAACAATGTTATTAATTTCTAGACTCTATGAAAATATACAGAATCTTCAAGAATCGCATCATCTCTCTCTCTTAGACCCACCAAATATTCTACAGGAATACTTTTTAACAGAGGATTTTTTTAAGCTTTATGCATTATAAAGAATATTTGACTGATTGCTTTATTGAATTTCATGACTTTTCTAATGTGCTTGTTTTAAACTAGTTAGTTTACCAGTACCTGATGCAGTTGGCCTGTGTCTGGAAATATTCACAAAGTTCGAAACTACCTATTAAGGTGTATTGACTTACTCATACTCTTCTTATGACCTGGACTTTTTTTTTTTTTCATGATGCTAAATATGAAGTTTAATTTTACAATTCCATTTTCAACATTTTTGCAGCTTGCTCTATTTGAAATAGTAAAAAAATCCTCTATTTGGTTGTTTATTTTTAAATATCAAGACTTTCAAAAGCCAAGTTTTTATGCTGTTTCTGCAGATGGAAAGGACTACTATGGTAGAACTTTAAAAATGATTTTTCTGTACTCCCACAGAAAATGATTTCTGGAAAAAAACATAATCATAAATAAAATTAAGCCGAGGACAAATATAAGAACAAATTTTAGATTGCAATTTTGCTTCACTGAAGACTAAAGAAGTTGAGCAAGTTTCTACACATACATAATGAGAAATAAGGGAGAGAAATTTCACCTCCTATGTCAAAGAGGAGGAAGGAACATTAATACAAAAGGATATTGCTGTTGACACTGCTTTGCTTCAGTTGCAAATATTAAAAAAGGGCATGTGGCATGTAACTCAGGACAATAAACTCATTTGTTTTACCTAAAGCCATCAGGAAATGTGTTTGTCAAAACAAACTGTGGGAGTTGTACATGACTAAATCATTAGAGATGACTCCAGTTTTAGCAATATGCAGCACATAGGAAAGAAAATATACCATCAAATTTCAAAGCAGTAAAAGGCTGTGTTCTATTTTTATCCTCTAACCTTTTCTACTGTAATTTTTATAATTCAAAAAAATGTTGTGTTGCCTTAATTCTAAGCAGTTTAGCTTAATTAGGAAGTGACATGGTTTGGTTGCATTATAGTTAGAGGATGATATTAATTCTCCTCAGCCCATCACCTTAAACAACAAACAGAGGAGGAAAAATAGCAAGAACTATTTGTGAATAGGATTTTTATCTGTGTTTATTGGAAAAATATGGAGTTATGAAAAGGAACAAAAAAAAGTAAAATAAAAGGAAGGTTCTATAAACCTACCTTATGGACAAGCAAAGCTAACATCATGTGGCTATGTATTATGTAAGGAAAAGACATAAAAGAGCTGTCAAAAAATTAGATGTAACGAAAAGAAATGCATAAAATTAAATAAAATTTTATTAAGTTTAAGCAAATAAAATGAAAGGCTTGCTTCAAAGATACTACTATGATGCCATGTGGGTAACCAGCACCTGAGCTACCCTACAGTAAAAGAAATCGTTAGAGATTTCAGTTTCATTAAATACAAAAAAAATTTTTGTCAATTTCTTTGGTTTAAAATTCAAAGAATGGAAGAGGCATTCTTTCTTTAATCTACAAAGGATGTGAAGATTATTTTTATTTACCATCATACTGATGAAGAAAACATTTGGTTTTCTGGTGAGGCAGGTCAACAGAACAACTGGAGAAGACATGCAAACTGGCATCTTTGGAATTAGCTCACAATGGAATATTCATTTTACTCTGATTCGTCTTCAGGAGACAGAAGCTCCAGCTCAAACAACACTGCTTGTAGTCAACCACAACAGCCTCTATAGAAACTGTATTACTGAAGAATGTCTACTGATATGACAACAATGTGACTCACTGATGCCACTAGTGTATCTTTGACTGAATTTTATTTCCTCCTTTTTATTTCTTTTCCTACATTTCCTTCACTAGACCAATACTTTCGCTTTGGGTTATTCATGTTAACACTGCCATCCTGACAGCAGGGTCAATTTCATTTGAAGTTATAAGAATTACTGAACTAACATGCTCATTTAATTTATCTGCTAAATCTGTATTAGAAAAAAATAAATCTAACTAAGGAAAAGCTCAATAAAATAATTTCATACTTGTTCTGAAAGTATAAACTAGATCTCAGTTTCTTGGGTCTATACCCTTTGTAGTTTAAACTTTCCTATTACCTTGTAATTCTATTAGAGTTTACTGACAACATTTTAAAGCTTGAATAAGAGTTTTCTTGCCTTCTCTTGTCTTCCTCTGTTTTCATGAAGGAGATATGACTGCCATATGAAAGGAATAATCTGACAGACAAGTTATAAAAATAAGATGGTTTTCATCTTGCAAATGCAAAAGAGTAATATTTTGTTCTCAGCTTCTCTCAGAAATGGAGTAAAGGTCCTAAGTTTAACAAGTTCTGAGAAACAGTTTTACCAGTATTAGATATCTAGTGAGACTGGGTCCCTGATAAGTGTTTCCTTGGTTCCCTTTTCAAAGATTAATTTGGAAGCAATAAATCAATATTATTTTAAGATATTTTTAATGTATTTCTAAAACATAGATAAGTAAAAAAGCAATTTTATATGCAAAACCACTAAGGTGAATACTGGGGATTGTGTGTCTTCCGTGAGATGCTCTAATTCACAGGGAAGATCCAAATACACATATTGCTCACCTTTTAATTAAATATAGTTCCATAGAGTAAAAAATACCTGAAATTTACCCCTCTCATATAGGACCTGTGACTTTGTAAACCAATAGTCATTAAAATCTGATTGTTTTGAGCAATTCCACTGAATGCTGGACAAGGAATTCCCACTGATCTCTGAAATTATAATATGCACCAGAAAGCTTTATTTTTATCCATTTTGTGTTTCTATTGGAATAGGTGCTTTCAACAGTTAGCATACAGATTTAAAAAAACCTTAAATGCAAAAACAACAACAACAAAATTTCCTTAGCATAAGTGCTTTTGGCTTTAAGATTTATGACCTGTAATCACATTTTGACTCCATTAACATCTACACTAAAATCCTCTGAGGGTAGTCTAACACTTTATAATAGAAGGTTTATAGCATATTCTTACCTGTATATGAAACTGGGATTTTGTACAATAATGTAGGAAATATTATCGTAACAAGCAAAGTAACTAATACCTTCAATCAAAAAGAAGCCTTTTGGAGCTTTTTCCCCCTTTGATACAAGGTAATAGTCTGTATTACTCTGCTCTTTCTAATGATTATAGAATGGGCCACAGAGAGAAATCTGTCCATTCACTGACAGCTGAAGTGGAAACCTTTGAGTCTTATACCAGAAAGGAATACAAATGCTGAATCAAATTAACAGTTCTATGTGCTCAATGTCTGTGTCTAATCTTTTATGACAGCTGGTACCTGACAGTGAGTTATTTTACCTAGTCTCTGCTTCACTAGCTGTTCAATAAGCCTTTTCATGGAACTGAGATTTGCTGAGTAATACAGTCCTCCTACCTTGGCTTCTTATTCTACTGTAGAATTGAGTTGAAACTATTTCCATTTCTATCAGCACCATACAGATTTGAAAAGAAACAATTGTGTTGTGGCTGAAATACTGGTAGAAGGTCACCTAGGGTAAAAATAAGTTTAGGCAGTCAAACCTCCTACAATGCAATTACTCCCATCACAAGCAAGGGGGAACATGAGGGGGAAAAGAAAAAAAAGAAACCAGCTTCATTTCTCTAAGTCACTGAGATGGGAATTGCAGTAGAGTAAGTACTGTAGATACAAGTACAAAAACAGACTATCCTGAGGGGTTAGAGAAGAAAGACCTAAATATAAAGTGCCTGAATATGTGACCTGTTTTCGAAAAGGTTCAACTCCCACTGAGGTTAGTAAAAGCTATGAAGTTGCTTAACACTTTTACGGAATCAGTTTGTTGTTTTTTTCTGTTAATTATGAATACCAAAGCATTTTGTCTATTACATTTATACCCTGTAGTATAGTCAGATCAGAAAATATATGAAGGCTCTCCCTCGTTTTACATGTCAATATTGGTAGCAACAGGAGAAGAATATACAACAAGGTCAAATATATAGCAGTGCTCATTAGTAGATTTTCAAGTGTTTTACAAAGTGACAGAATCCTCTGAATATCTAAATACTGTGGAAACCACAGCTTGGTTGTGTTCTGTTCAAACAGCTGTCTGCATCTGTAATGTGCTTTGCTCTTGATTTTTAAAATTGTTAAGCCTTCTCCCTTTTTCTGCCTTGCCTTCTCCCTGCTGCCTTTGCTTGCACAAAACATGTTGGTAAATTTTGTTGAAAAAGACAGAAGAATCTTCACTTAATCACTCAAGAAAAGAAGAAAGGAATATTGTTCATGAATAAATGAGTGGGCTCCCTTACATCACCCCCTGCTTCCAGCTTCCAAGGTTCAAAAGCTATGGGTATGCATGCAACCATGTAGGATATAACTACAACAAAATGTCAGAACATTCATTAACGGTAGATACTAAAATTGCAAACTCAAAAAAAAAAATAGCAATTAGTACTAAACTAAAAAAAATGTAAGAGATTGTTGGGAAACCCAAATTTACAAATTTACAATCAATGAGGTAAAGAAAAGCAAGATAGCAGCCAGGCATGTGTGGTAAGGAATGCAACCAAGTCTAACCTCTTTGCATCAGAAAGACATTGATATTAAAGTTAAATCCCAGAGATCTTTTATTATTGTAGGAATGTATTCAAGGAAGGAAGGCATCTGAAAGTTTATATGATAAATAAATAAAGATGTGCTGGGAAGTAACAAGACAACTGACAGGAAAAAGAAAGAATTCACACAACTGACCGAACAGCTCTTTAAATTCTGGAGTGACTACACTTGAAATACAATGTCCCACTAAAATGTCCCACTAATATTTTATCTGGCTTTTAGGTCAAAGCTAATCTGCACATGGCTGCTTAGGCTATGCCAACACCAAAACCAGGAGTACCACAGCCAGTTTCTGGGCATGGGTACGTGATCCTCTATGTTGTTCAACTCTTAGAATATACTTTTCACCTACGCTAAACACTGTTGTCTCAAATGACCAAAACCAGTGCCTTGACAGTCAGAAATTTCCAGGACTAATTCTAATGAGCTGTTTGCATGCATACACTCTGATTTTGAAACTAAGGAAGTAGCCTATCATAGAATGTCGACATCATTTAAAAATAGAGCTAGTGTTGGAAGGTGTTATTTCAGGCCCACCTGCAATCTTGTGGGTGCATTCAATCACATTACTAGGCATTGTCGTGATAGTCATTAAGAAAACAAAAGAGTTTCTTAACTCAAGATCTGCTTCCCATGCAGATTATACTGAGTATGATAGAAAGAACAACCAAATGTATCAGATCCATGACATGTTTTCCCATACCAGAAAAAAGTTAAATTACATACAGGCCCTCACAGGTAGAGATTTCCATAGATTAAGTGGATTTGTAGTTTTAGAAGCTGCAAATGGAAGTCACCAGACAGGAAAGACATTGGAAACTGTCCTTGTGTGCCTGACATCCAGTTTGTAGTAAGGTAGTTTCAGATGGAAAAAACTCATTTTCTGAGACACCCTCAGGGGATATTATGTACATGTGTTACTGCCACAGGCTAACCAGCCTCAGAGATATAACAGCAAGACTGTCCTACAATTCAGTTGTTCCAAATGCTACCAGAAAAGTCCTTAAAATAATTTTTAGATAAATGCTGACATCTTCTATGAACATTCTCATTGTTTCTTTCTGAAGGTAATTCCTTTACTAATTACTACTTTTACATTAGTAAGAAGGTGTAAATGTTACTTTTGCAAGTAACATTTGCAGATCTATAGTTTTTTATAACTTTGAGTTTGAGTTCTAGAAAAAACTTTAAAGTTTTGTGCCTAAGTGCAAACCCAAAAAACCCAAAAAGACACTTGGCAGGAACAGAAATATGGCAGTAAAGAAATTATATAATTTTAAATTTACTGCAGTATGTAAATCAGCATCAAAGCATGTGTTTGTGGTAGGTTTAAAAATATAGATGTTTACTCTTTCTATGAACTCTATGAACTGTCTGACTCTGAAACCATTGGCAAATGATAAATTTGGTGTCCTACAATGGGATTATAGCAATGGTGGATAAAGGAAAAGCAGCTGTGGTCATCTACTTAAATTCTTACAAAAAAATTACACTCTCCTGCAAGATATCTTTGTCTCTGAGCTGAAGACATGAATTTGACATGTGTATCAATCTGTAAACATTTAAAGAACTGGTTGGATGATTGCACTCCAAGAGTTGTAGTCAACAGGTTGGTGATGAGTGGTGTCCGTCAGAGGTTGGTGTTGGGACTGGTGATGTTTTCCATCTTTGTCAGCAACATGGAAAGTGGCATTGAGTGCACCCCCAGTGAGTTTACCAGCAACACAAAACTGTGTGGCATGATCAGCATACCGGAGAGAAGGGATTTCCCCCAGAGAGATCTTGTCATCCAGTGGGCCTGTGTGAACCCCATGAAGTTCAACAAGGACAATTTCAAGACTGCAGGACAAGGAGGAATGGCTTCAGACTGAAAATTGGTAAGTTTAGATATTAGGAAGAATTATTTAGCAGGGGTGAAGCACTGAAACAGATTGCCCATAGATATCCATTGTGGATGTTCCATCCCTTTAATTTTTAAGGTCAGGTAGGATGGGGCTTTGACAAATTTGCTCTAGTGGATGGTGTTCCTGCTCATGACAGGGTGTTTGGAAATCCATGATCTTTATAGATCCCAATGATTCTATATGATTCTCTATGGGAACATCTTTTAGATAAGTGCTAAGACAAGCAGAAAGCATAATTGCCTCTATTTGGTAGCTACCAAATGGAAGCATCTTCCCTAACCCTATGTTACTGTCCACTGACTGAATTTGTCCCCAGGCAATTGATTCTTGCAACAAAACACATGCCTGAAAGCCAGACTCTGTGTACACTCTGGCACAGACAGAACTGGCCTTACTCTGGTGACTGAGTCTTCAAAGATCTTTCAGTCTTACGATCGAGAACAGTATAATACTGTATCTAAATACAGATAATACTGTATCTAAAATTTTCAGTAAAAATATATTGCAAAAATTCTATAATAAATATGTATATATATATTTAGGAAGAAATAGAATATACTTTTTTTCTTTTATTGGTTGACCTTCCATTTTATGCGAAGCAAGAAACAATTTTTCCAGTCACACTTTTGCAGTAGAAACATTCCCCTAAAAAAAAGCAGAATTTTAAAAAATGCCTCAGTATCAGAAGTGGATTTATAGAGTGGAAAACTACAAAGATGTATGTCTGTGGAACTGGATGCATTTCTTGACTTAAAAAAAAAAAAAAAAAAAAAA
>VZDJ01006585.1:9944736-9969477 GCA_008694505.1 Cyanoderma ruficeps | reverse complement strand
AAAAAAAAAAAAAAAAAAATGTTAGTCTAACTAAAACTGCTGTTCAAGAGATCAGAGATTTCTCTGTTGGTCTGCTTTCCAAAGATGAATGAAGCTCATCTGGACATACACTTGAAATATACTGGGCATTTCAGATTACAATGTCAAGTCATATTTCTACCAGCAATTTGCACAGATCATTACTTCTTTTCTGTCTTCTCTCGTTTTAGTTTCTTCCTTTCAAACTGAGTTTTTTGAAGCACAAAATGTAATTATGAGTCTCGCTGTGACAAATGTGTGTCTGTTTCTGATTAGAAGAACATTACTGATAAAACGAGGTTAAAATCAGAATAATAATCTCTGAAGTTGCAAATATTTCATATTGCATGAGATGCATTTTTTTCATTCCAGCTTGGTTTTTGTCTTGATGTTAAACTGTGTCAAACTTTTCTACAATTTTGAATAAAGCACTTATGTGATTAACACTTTCTGAAGAAAAATAGCAGTATATTTTAATGCCTAAAGATTTAAAGCAAAAGCAACCCATGAGTTATAAGAACTTTATCTTGCTAACTCTATGATGACATAGTTGCTGAGTGAATGAATTCTCAATGTAATCTTATCAGACCTCCAATTTAATATATTGCTGAAATGCTCAATATTCCTCATTGAGTTGTGTAGCCACTTCTGGGCAAATTTAACTGATACAATGTTTTTTATTCATATTTTATAGTCCTTTGCCTGCAATTAAAGATTATTTCAGTCTATTTGCTTTTATTCTATTATTTAAGTAATTATTATATTGCTATGTGAATACATGTTGGATATATAGGGAACTATTGGCCCTTGAAATAAATCTATTTTTTGCATGTATCAGCTGAAGCACAGTTGTGAGTATACATTTTTCTTGTAAACTAAGACTTTTAAACTTAGGATCTTTAAATTTGGGACTCTCTCATTGAGCGCCTGAAATTCATAAGATGCTTTGCTTTATTGTGTATCTCAGGAAAACTGAGCCACTGCTGACAAAGTTTCATCTCCATTTGATTTGACCTCTCTCAGTTACATTGATTAAAACTAAGTGTTCTAAACATGGTCACTGATAGAGTTTAACCATTAATCTGTTCTAACACTAATTTGCATTGTTTCAAATTCAATGATCACAATTAACAGAAAATAACAGATAATATTTTATAGGAATAGAACTGATGTAAAAAAAAAATCAGTATAGGATAGCAAATGGCAACACTCAAGTGTGAAGGCAGAAAAAATAGATAGGACATTAATAGATGAGAGAGAAGAGGTGGTGTTCTTTGGTTTGCACTGTTTCTTTCTGAAGATCTTCAGTTACCTGGACTCAGAATCACTGATTTTAAACTAAGCATCCAAAGCAACTGAGAAATAATTAAGTCAGTAGAATAAACACTTTAGGTAAAGTAATCCACCTTCAGAAGAATCTGAAATTTCGGTATCAGGTATCCCCTAGATTCCTTATAAGATATTTAAAAAAGAATTCCATGACTTTATAGGTCAGAGACTAAACCAGACCAGCTTTCTAGCCTCAAAGTTTTCTGCTAAAATATAAGCAAACAAACCCCACATATAAATGAATTTTTGACAAAATACATGCTAACCCTTATCTTCATCTACAGCTCTATCTCAGTCACAGTTGCAATGAAATTCAATTGATAATCTGATTAAAAATCCAATACTTCTGCAGTGTGATTATTTCGGTCAATCTACTTTTAACGAATATAGTTCTGCATCTTAACTTTCATAATAATTGTAATCTGAATATATTAGAATGTAATTTCTATTCTTCAGCTCCAATTTCTGGTTTATGGCTTTTTAAGCTTGAACACTGAAACATAAGTATCCATAAAATACCAATAAATTCATACAAAGAGCGTCAATTGCAGCATGCAAAATTATAAAAAAGAGCTTTTAATAAGAAGAGCTGAAATCATAGGGATGTGCAAAATTATGAAAATCTTTCAAATCTTTTAATTTAAAAAAATTGTAATCATTGCAGCATTTAGAAAATCTGAAAGATTAAATAGTTTCATTTTTACTCAGGGTTTGTGGTAAGCATGCCACCACATATCTATACTATAATACAAACATCTTTCCTTCTCTCTATGAAATATGTCCTTCTGGAAATAATGAAACTAAAATAACTCTAAAATTAGGAAATACATAATTATAGATTTTTTAAAAAAAAATCAGAACTGCTATGTAACCATAGTTGATATTAAAATATTAATATTGAAGTGAATTGTAGAACTATGTTAGTATCTAGCTTACACTTTGCTTTTCTTACTTTGAGTCAAGGAGACTGTTCTCTCCAGTGGATCATGCAAAACTTATCTTTACTTCAAATTTAAGTGTGTGTCTAATTTTAAGGATGGTTACATCACATTTTACTTGCATGTTTTCAAGAGCATTATCTAAAAATTGTCTTGAAATTCTGTGAACACTTGAAGCATAATTCAGATTATATATCAGATAATAACAATACAACCTGTGGTGAATTTGAAAGACAAATTCACTTGGGTGTGCTGTTGTGACTATTTACATATAAAACTTCAGTCCCATGAAAATGACTTCTGTCCTACTGATGAATTTAGCATCTTGTCTGTGGAAATAATGAGAACTAGTAAGTAGCTCATTGAGTGTTAGATTATATCCAAACATGAGCAAACATATCCAGGAAGAGAAAATATTATGATACTGTCCAAGACAGAAGCTTTAATGACAAAAATAAATATTTGATAGAAAAGTCAGATTTTGCCTCCCTAATGTTAGAAATAATATAACACTGAATTTCACAGATATTTCCAAAAGCTTTAGATTCTTTGAATGAAATTACATAAATGGTAAGAAGTATTATACTACAAAGTAGCTCATACTTAATCAGATAATTTATTAAGTAAATAATAATTTGCACAAAAAACACTAGAAAGGTTTTATGATATTAATTTCATTCTCCTTAATCCAAGATAAATAAAAGAAAGGAGCTCTATGCATATGCGGATTTAAGGAAAGTTAGATACAAATACCCTGAAGTCAGATCTCATTTGGAATGCCAGGAACCTTGTAAACTTCAACTGAGTCAAAAGCACAGTCCTGTCTGAGGGAAGGAAGTCTTTGCAGCAAAGTGTGCAGGCCTAACCAATTGTTTGGTTAGGGAAGGAAAAGGCCCTGTGAGACAGTGGCTGAGAGTCCCCAGTGTTCTCTGGCAGCAGCAAAGGTCCAGAGCCTCCCAGGCTGTATGAACTGAAACACAGTCAGCAGAGCAAGACAAGTAATCATCATCATCATCCACCTTTCTACTCAGCACTTGTCAGACTCATTCTAAATGCTATACCTTATTCTGGGCTGCTCAATACGAGATGGGCATCAACAAACTGGAGTGGGTTCAGCAGAAGCCACCAAGATGACCAGAGTTGGAGCGTTTGCTCTGGCAGCAGAGAATTTGGGCCCATTCAGCCTGCAGAAATAATACCAGCAGGGGATCCTGCAGCATCCACTGCTCATGAGGATGTGCTCAAGAAAAGAGTCAGGCTTTCCACAGCAGAGCTGAGAGAGAGGATGAGTGATGACAGGCATGAAAAAGAGAGCTAAATATAAAAAGAACCTTTTAGCTATGGGGACAGTCAAGCACTAGAGATCAGAGAAGTTTTGCATTATCCATCCTGGGAAGTTTTCAAGGCCTAACTAGATACAACCGTGAGTAACCTGGTCTGATTTCATAACTGCTTCTGCTTTGGAGCAGAAAGTTGCACTAAAGATGTCCCTTCCAAATTTGAATTATACTACTCGAAGATTTAAAGACCAAGAAGTAACCTAATTTACGTTGACTAGAATATGGTGCTATATAATGAAAACTATTATTTTGTTTAATTTCTTCTTCAAAAACTAAAGAAATATATCAGTTATTCTTGAACCAAACAAGTTTTATAGATATGTGCAATGTGAAGAGGTTAGTGAATCTGTTTACTTTGAATAGACACTGAAAAATCAGACATTTGTTCAAAAATTTGAATATCTTCCCCTTTTTTGTCTTGGCAGTAAGAGAGCTCCCTGCTGTTTCTTTGGCAACACTTGACAGTAGAGTAGGGTATGACTTAGAATTTCTGTTTCATCTAAAAAAAAATCCCCAAACATTAAATTTCAAATATATCTTTATAGAGGTCCAGTTTCTGCTTTCATAGGTGACATGAATATTTTCATTAAAAAAAGTTTTAAACTAGTATAGTTCTGTCAAAAAGTGAACAGTATGTATTACACCAAATATTAATAAAAATGAAATTCAAATGTCATATAAGAATGAGATACAAACCTTTGCTTCAAGAGTATTCCATTTGATGCTTTTATTCAATATTGAAAGACATGACAGAAGTTTTCCTTCTAGGAGGAGAGCAAGTAACTTAAATTGTGAATGTTAACATGTGGAAAGTAATTATGCATATGTGCGGGCAAGTGAATGTCCAGAACTGAAACTCTGAATTTCAAAGCAGAAACCTCATACTCGCTAGCTAAAATGGGTAGAGGCTGGCTGTGCTACTTGTACACTTGGATTAAAAAATAATATTATGTCCTGGACCACCAGTTAGGGAGCTGATCACATATAATGCTTTTGTACATTGACTATTTTATATTTCTAAGAATAGAAAAAACCTGGTGTTTGAGGCCAAAATAAGGAGTAAACTCAGAGGAAAGACCCCCAGAAATCAGAGATATGTATGGACATGAAAGAAAGCCAGTGTTCTCAGGGACCTTGGCCAGTGTGACCAGCAGCACTGTACATATTTGTGCTGAGCAGCCTTCCTTCAGGGAAGGGAAGCCATGACCTAATAAACACACTGATGTGGTCTACTGAATGAGTGTGAAATGCAAATAAGTGGTGTCAAAGCTCTGATCTTGCTGGTTCTCAAATACACCCCATTATCTAAATCTACTTTAGGCTGTCAACTATTCTATCTTGCCTGCAGTGCTCTCATCATGTTTTTTGATTTGGAAGTAACTACAAGATACATATTTATCAAATTAAAATCATGGAAATATTGTTCAAGGCTGTTCATGTTTTTGAGCAAGAGTTATAAATGTATGAATTAATTATGTTAAAATATAATAGTTTAAAAAACCAAGATTTTTGATTTCTGTTTACTCTGGTGTTAACTAGAAAAGATAGAACTAGAAAAGATAGAATTGCAAGCACTTCAGAGATTCAGGGGAAAAAAGCTTTCTCACTTTTTCATTCAGCTTTTTCAGTAAATTCAATAACATTTTGTATAAAGTTCCACTATTTAATCTGCTTAGACAGCATCTCCATTTAGACAATTTTTCTGTTGATTTTTATATAGTAAAATGGTAGTACCTATCTATCTAAAAAACAGAAAAAAATGTGATTAAAAGGAAGAGTTCAAGAGAGTTTCAATGCAATAAATACTTCAAAATAGAATTTACTCCATATTAGAATGTATTATTATTTTCTCTTAAAGAAAGCCTAACATGGCTCCCTTTATATCTACACATAAATTCCTAAAGAAGAAAGCTGTTCTTGTTAAATTACATTCAAACACTTCTTTCTCTAATATTTATTTCATCTTGAGACAACAATATTTTAAAAGTTTGACAGGGACTGTAGATGTACCTTATAGAGGTGTCTTTAAGATTAATTCATGTTCCAAATAGTGGTAGTAGGCTACAAGTACAATTCTTCTCTTTGCATTTATCATTTTCTCTTTGCATTATTATCATTAATTTTACTGAATATTATCAAATTATCCTAAAAGCTGAAACCTGATCAACAAATATTGCTATCATATTCTATTTTANTTCTTTCTCTAATATTTATTTCATCTTGAGACAACAATATTTTAAAAGTTTGACAGGGACTATAGATGTACCTTATAGAGGTGTCTTTAAGATTAATTCATGTTCCAAATAGTGGTAGTAGGCTACAAGTACAATTCTTCTCTTTGCATTTATCGTTTTCTCTTTGCATTATGATTATTAATTTTACTGAATATTATCAAATTATCCTAACTGATGTAGAACTCAACCCAAAGCTGAAACCTGATCAACAAATATTGCTATCATATTCTGTTTTAATTTTAAGTACAATGCCTAAATGCGCAAGCTTAATGCTATACAATATTTTTTATTTCTTTATTTTTTATTTAAAGGGGTGAATGGTAAGGTGATAAGGAATAATGTGCTGGCAGAAATGGCTAGCCATTCAAATGTCCAACATAAAATATTGTGGGAACAAATTCCTGACTTCTAACAGAAGAATATTTTTTTGTAAAATATTTCCTCTGGACCTGAATTGCATGCAGAACATGTCTTTGGCATTATAACATACAATGGATTTGTTTCTTTCTGTGATTGAGGTGTAACGTATTCCATGAACACATAAACTAGATTATGGTCTTAGTAGAGTATAAGCATGATGATACTTTGTGGTGGTCCCTGGACCATCCACAAAATACTTCAATCCATGAGCCTTTGCAGTTCTATGTTAATATTTCATACCCCATTATTTATTCCCTTTGTCCCTGTTTTTTTACCCTTTCTGATTGGTTCTTTTTGGATCCTTCCCCTGACTGGTCCCTTTCAATTCCTTTCCCCTTTGGCCAAGTTGTGAAACCCCGCCCCTGACTACCCTATATAATCCTTCTGCCCCTGGGCCATTTGGCTCCTTTCCCTTCAGACGTTGTAGAATAAAGAAGCACTCCTGGAGATTGGAAAGACCCTGTCTCCCTGCTTTTACTCCTGCATCGCCTGGGGTGGCAAATGTGGTTCTGCTGCTCAGGCAGCCTCACAAAGAGAGAATCACTCTGCACATAAGGGTGCACAGAGCTGAATCACTCTCCACCTGGGAAGTGCCTGTGCCTCCATTGATCTAGGTGTCTTTTTAAAGAGGCTTCTAGCAGGGGAGGTTGTGGCACCTTCACCACTGGATCAGACCCTGACAATACTTATTTTTTCAAATCCTAACCTACTCATGATAAAAATAAGCATCAACATATTGAGCCTTGTTGAAATGGCCACATCTGTAGGATAACATTACAAAAAAGATATAGCAACCCAATTCTCTGAAACCTTTAGACCTTTGGATGGCATCTGCTCTTCAGGGTCTTTTTGTTCTTTTCTTTTGTGCATTTTTTTTCTTTTGTTTTCTTAACTATATTCTGAACTCTTTTTTTGCAATGTGCACATAAGTGTAAACTGAATGGCATTTTGCATGTTTACATGGAATAATGATTTTGCTCTTTAGAAAATAAAGAATACAATATGCAAATTTATTCTTGTGAAACAGGTCTCTGGATTGTACTGCTAGGCTTATAAACCAGCAGCTATGTGCTGTGTTGCTCATTCTCAGGACTTCCTTGACAATACATGGTGAAAAATACCAATCATTGTCTTCCTTGTCCAATAAAAGTTCAAGCTCTCATTTTCCCTAATAGAGAAAGAACAGGAAGACAATATTTTCCCCTTCTATAAAATCTGTTCACCATACAATTAGAAAAAAAAAATCAATAGTTTATTAGACCTAAGATAATGTGATTTAATAGCTGAAGTGATTCAAGCATGCACTGGGAAGAAGAGATACTAGGCTTTGATGACTGTATTCAGGCTTTTGATATTAAATAGTCATTGAATGAGACAAATATTCAATTTTTGATGTCAAAGAAGAGAATCTGGGATTTACGTTAAAAAGAAAAAACTATTAAGTTCTAATCATATTCAATTTTTCTTGCTCTGTGGGTTGGAAAATCTAGAATTATCTTCAGCAAGCCTGTAATCTGATGGATAGGGCATGACTTTGCTTTATTGTAGGTGGGAGAGAAGGGAAAAGAAGGGAAAGGAAGACATGCAACTCTGTTTCCCCAGGCAAAAAAGACAGACAATTGTGGATAAAAATGGTTCCAAACAGTTTTCTCCTGTAGTCATATTTCAAAAGCCACCATTAGTATCATTGCATTGTTCAAGCAATTTTTTTGTCTTGGAGTGTAAGAATTTGAGAGTTCAATGAGATTAATATCTCAGCAAGTCCAGCTTTTTTTTTTTTTTGGTCATCTTTCAATATGACAAATGAATTGAAGATTTCAGATAAACTAAGAATAGCTATCTCTTGAACTTTAAGACAGTATTATAACAAAACTAAAATCCCCTGTAGTTTCTGTACATGCTCATGAAGCTGGTCAGGATCAACATGGATTTCAAAACTGCAGTTCTGAACAAAAATGTCCATATTCTACCTAGGTTATTCTTTAGGTGTTTAAATAGTTCATCTGAATCTGACACTAAATGGCTTGCCCAAGGCTAACAGCAAGTTAGTGGCAGAGTTTGGATTACAGTTTGGAAATTGCTGATTACCTGCCTCATGATCAATCCATCAAATGAGGCTGAATAGAAAAACGCATCTCCAGCTGTTACAGAACACATGCTGCTGTAAGAATTAAAAGGAACCAGCTGTCTATAGCCCCCGAGAAATTTGAATAGACCCACATTTTTCCACACAATCATGCTGTAATTACATGTCACCCCAGGTGTTCTCAATATGATTACTCCCTACAAAATTATAAGCGAGACACAAGACAGCCCATACAGCTGTAGGAAAAATAATGAAGCAGCGGGGTTTCTCTTTTTCTGTGTGTGCTGCTTTGGTGCTGTTTATATAGCCAATCTGTTCCCTGGGACTGCTGAGAGAGCCCTTATGGTCCCAGGCATCCAGGGACCATAGATGCTGACCTATATAACTGGAACATGAAATCAAGCTGCTTTTTTTGACAAAGATATCTATCATATATTTACTTTGAACTCTACTCTGAAAGGTGCAAAACTTTTAAGGGAAGAACATGCCAGGATGAGAGAACGGGAAGATGCAAGCAGTAGGATTTTTATTATTTCTAGTAATTTCAAAGACATCATCCCTTTTATCTACAAAAAGAAATGTGTATTTTAATGTTATTCACTCTACATTCAAATGTATTCTTAGGAGTTCTGAACTGTTATAGTCTTCTTCCCAAAAATTTCCCAAGGTCTAAAAAGCTAGATATTTGCAGTTTCCCTTTATTTTTAAAGGTTGGGTTTTGTGGTTTTTCTCACAGGTTTTTTTGTTTGTTTATTTGTTTGGTTTTCTTGTGAGAATTCTAATCGGAAGTCATGTAATTCTGTTGAAAATTTGGAAAAATTGGGGGAAAAAATTAGTTAACTTGCTTATTTCTAAGGGAAGACTTATTTTTCAAATACTGCTGTATTCCATCAGGCAAGAAACAGCCAAGGTATAAACAGTGACATAGAGGTGTTTATGTACACTTTGACTTAGCACATACTTTCTGTTGGTAAATATTTAAATAGAGATACTGAAGGACTTCTGATGCTTAGTTGGGATTTATGGTGTCTGTATTCTGCATATGAAGTTAAGCCGTGATTTTGGAAAACTCGGTTGGCAGTGTGCTAAAATTGATCAGGAGCCATTAAGTCAGGAAAGGTTATCGTAAGAGGTAACGATGCAATGCTCAGTGCTTTTTGGTACAGAAAAAAAGCATGATTCGTTCACTTTCTAAAATTTTATTAAGGACATGGGTACAGACATTGTCAAAAAATGCAGCATTGGCAGTTTGTATGAGGTGAAGGCAACAAAGTCAGCATTTAATGCTTTTCTGAAAGTTTTTTTTAAATAGTCAGCCAGTTTACAGAAGGAACTTTTGGTGTAAACTGAGGAGATGCCTTTACAACTTTCAAGCTAAATATGAGCAGTTCCATGAAGTCTGTGGCAGGTTGACCCAGGTAACCACTAGTTTACTCTATCTTTTCCCTCCTCAGATTGGACAGGGGAGAGAAAATATAGCAAAAGGCTTGTGAGTTGAGATAATGACAAGGAGAGATCACTCACTGGTTATCATCACAAGAAAAACAGACTTGTGGGATTTATTACCAAATTAGAATTTGACAATGAGAAGTGAAACAAATCTTAAAAACACCTTCCCCACCCCACCATCTTCCAGTCCTCAGATTAGGTCCCATTTTTCTGTATGTTCTCCCCTCCAGCTGCTCATGGGAACAAGGAGTCAGGGCTGTGATCAATTCCCACTTTGTCTCTGCTACTCCCTCCTCAGGACTCCTCACACTTTGCTACTCCCCACTCCAATGTGGGGTCCTTCACATGGGGCACAGTCGTCCATGAACATCTCCCTCATGTTATTCCCACGGAGACTAGTTCTTCACAAACAGCTCCAATGTGGATACCTTCCATGGGGTGCAGTCCCTCAGGAGAAGGCTGCTCCAATGTGGGGTTGCAAGTCCTGCTAGAAAACCTGCTTCAGCATGGGCTCTTCTCCCCATGGGTTCACAGGTCCTGCCAGGAGTCTGCTACAGAGTGGGCTTCTCAAAGGCTCAGAGCCCCCACTGGACATCCACCTGCTCTGGTGTGGGGTCCTCCATGGGTTCATGGTAGATCTCTGCTCCCCCATGGACCCCACAGGCTCCAGGGGCAAAGAATATCTCATCATGGTCTTCACCAGGGGCTGCAGGGGAATCTCTGGTACTCAAAGTTTGTTTTATTTTGTGTCAGCACGCTTTCCTAAGGAATTACTCATCACTCTGTCATTTCCTGTTTGTAGGAAATATAAGTAGGGGATTTTTTATCCTTTTACCTTAGAGTACTAGGATTATAAAACTTCTGATACTGAATGTAAAAACAAAATATTTTTTAATGTTTTAGAGACCTGGGTGACAGTGTTTGAAGTACCACTGATACGCACCATAGAAATAATTGCAGTAGGTGCCTTAACTCCAAAATTGATGTAAGCAATAAAAATGACTATCCTTTTAAATACAGGTTATTAAGCTTTTGAAACCATTTCTCTGCAAATCATTTTTATTTTTACATTAACATAAACTCTGTAGTGGCACCTCAGTATGAAATATTTTAAAGGCTCCTTAATTTAGCACACAGATTAAAAAGGAAGCTGAATCACTACAATGGAGAGCTTCTACTGGAAGAGATACTGTATTCCTAATTAGTTTCTGACCATATATTAGACATTTTTGCTTACAAAATGAGTTACTAGCTATATTTTATTTTGTGTGTTATAAATGTTAGGAATTATATTTGATATTGAAGTGAAAATTTTCCAGAAAAAATGTATTCTGTCATTTGAAAAGATATGCAGAACTGTGAAAATTGTGTTGGAAATACTATATCAGACACTGTTCAATCTTTATACAAATTAACATCTAGTGGCTTCCCATCAACAACTGCTTCCTTTATTTTTTCTATTTTTTTAACACGGTGGTTTGATTATTTCCTAGTAACTGTTTATCAAGTTCCTTTAACGATGAAGAATACTTTTAATACTTTTTTATGATTTTTAAGAATTATTAAATACTTATTTTAAACATGGGGTAAAACAGACTAAACCAAATCACATTATTTCTGTAAAAAATAAATACATTTATATTTTTTAATTTTGTTTCTCAATATAGCTTAGTTTTAAAACTTAGGTGCTCATTTCTTATACACCTAACTGGGTGCTAGTTAGGTATATAAGTTTTTGAGACAAAAGTAAAAAAAAATATCCAGTTTGCTAGTGATTTTATTTCCATTTTGCTTAATAAAAAATGCTTTGAAAATTAGTTAACATCCTTTATAATTCAGAAATTTTATTGGCTGACTAACTCCTTCTTAAATTTATGAAAGGATAATGGGAGAATGTGTCAGTAATACATAGTTGATGATATCGCTAATATAGCAATTATAGTTTCACTGTTTGTATGCCAGTCTCCTTGTAGGTTAATCCTGATGAACAATACTATTTTGGTATTACATTGCATCAACAAACTTGAAATATAATTTCTAGCATTACCAATATTAATTTTGTATCCTTTAACAAAAAATGTCTGATTTCACACATAAAACTTTTGCTTCATCATATTTTCACTTTCAAATCCATGAAATATGCATTGAATTGGACTTTAAATCAACTTTAATTTCAACTAAATGATTCAAGTTTGGTCACTTATGTTCAGTCAAATATATATTTTAATGCATTTAATTATATCCTTCAATTTTATTACATATTCTTTGCTGACATTTTGCATAATTTCTTGCCTGTCCAAATATTGTGATCCAAGATAGATTTCTCTTTACTAACTTTTTTTTTTGTTCTAAAAGGATAATATTTCAGTTTCACACAAGTCCACGTCATTGAAATATAAAAAGCAGGAATTGAATCTCCTTTTTTTCAGCAGGTACATACCACACATCTGAAGAAGAAAAAATAAGTATATCAGTATCCTGACCAAAAAGAAGAGGTTTGCTCTTACTGAATTTTTTCCCGGTTCTTTAACAGAAGTTCTTAAGTAATGAAAAAATCTAATTTATTTGGCTTGCAAATGAAACTATGTATGATATTTTATATGCAAAGTTGCCAACCTGTGCTTTTGGGAGCGACACTAATTATATTGGACAGTGATATTTTCTCAAAAAAAAATTAATAATTAAAATACTTGAATATAAAACATCAAGGCTTGATTGAATTTATTTACTTGAATGTGCCCTGATTCAGAGACTGAATGTACAGTCTCAGGTGAGTAAAAGTCTCTTGGTACAAAAAGCAGATCTTTGAGGCTTCAATGTGATGTGTCACTCATTTTTTTATAGACAAAGTCAGTTTGTATTTTGAAAAGCAATACTTTTGTTTTGTTTCTTTCCTCAAGATTTTTGCACTTCTGGCAGTGTTGGAGGTTGGATTTGTTTCTTTTTTATTTACAGAATTTTTTCCCATAAATTGCTAGGAAAATAACTACTGGGTACTTAAGCAGAAAACAAAGGAAGTGGCCAGAGGAGAGGAGTGTAGCACCTGGATACACTTCCTTTGTCTCTGGGAGTTTCTCTCGGAGGGGAAAGATACTGCAAGTTTTGGGGGCAGGCAAAGGATGTGGCTGGGGGCAGCTGCATGCTCATACTCTTGGCATTGGAAGGAGAGTCAAGCTGTTGCTTACTGCAGGGAGAATTCGCTATCATCACTGGAGCCCAGTCCTAGGGATCAACCACCATCTGCTTGTGTGTCCAGGAATTCCGAGCTCACCTTTTCTTGCCCTGTGGAAGCCACTGTCCCGCCCTGCTGCTTCTCCAGCACTGCTCTGGGTCTTTGCTACGCTGTAATCCCACACTCCCTGCCCAGATGGAACATCCCTCCCAGTTCCAGCTACCACCATGGAACTTGTGATACATCTCATCCATCAGCCCAGGATTTCTCCTCATTCTTGCCATTCCAGCTCAGTGCTCCTCAGAGTCCTGCAGGAGCACCGGGATCAGACTGCCCCAGGGTTTTGTGAAGCAAAGCCTCTCCTCCATTGCTTTCTGTCTCAGCTGGGAAGGCTATCACAAGTTTCCTGGTTCTCTTTTGTTGTTAAGGCTGTAGTTGTTGTTTTGTTTGCCTTGTTACACATGCTAGTAAAAAACAGTTATTCCTATCCCCACACCTCTAGCTGAGAGCCCCTTAATTCCAAAATTATAATAATTCGGAGAGAGGGGGTTTACATTCTCCATTCCATGGGAGGCTCTGGCTTTCTGTGGCAAACACCTGTCTTTCCAACTAAGATAGACAGGAAAAGTGCCAGGTAGTTAGGAAAACCCTTCCCCTGAAGGTGAACAAATTCAAGGAATCCACATGAGCCTTTGGTTTTTCAAACCAAGGATATATGAAGCCTTGTCTTCCATCTTTAGTCTTCATATCTTACTGGATTTGCAGCTGTATAGCACTAGAAGTAGGCAAGATAATGGCTGTAGAGCTGCTAACAATTATATATTAGAGGTTTATGGGGTCAAAATAAATGTAGAGAATGAAATGAGATGTAAAACATGGATTCATCATCTGTGACAAGAACAGAAGAAATCAGTTATGCATATTTTTATTAGTGCTTATGAGCCATAAATAAGATGCAGCTATTCAAATATTTTTTTTTTTTAAATGAAAATGTGTTCCTATGGTAATGTGTCCCTGATACATTACAGACAAGGAAGTTTTATTGTCATTCTATAAGCAACCAATCTGTAGACCTGAGATTTGTATATGACAAGTAAACATCATACAGATACAAGAGCTTTGAGAGTGACAGTGGTCGAGAAAGGCTTTGAGAATAATGGAGGTAAGGGATATTTTAAGAAAAAGGATGAAGAACACGTCATAGACCTGACCTAAAAGAATAAAGCACACACAAAAGGGAATATTATTTGTGTTAATATATTAAAGTAAAGGGGAAAGAGTAAAAAGGGAAGTGGGGGAATACAGACTTATTTAAAGGTAATATTTATCCAGAAGGAATGATCATAAATTAACCATTAATAAATTTGGGCCTGTAATTTAAATGGTTTCTAAACTACATTAGCATGGGTCCTGGAAAACATCCCAATAGTTTTCTGGTCATACTTTTTTCTTAACTGGTATTAACCACAGCTTAGATAATCAGCTAATTATTAAAGAGTTCTGAACCAGTTACTCAACGATCAAGGCTTTCCTCTCAAATCCCAAATTTCCAATTTTTTTTTTTTTAAGATTAACTGGAATATAGACCGTGAATTTTTAGATTGCAAATAAAATTGCTGAGATAACTTGTGTGTCAGTACAACAGAGAGAGACACTTCATTCTCCATGTACTTTAATTCTGATCTGAATATATAGTCTGTGGACACAGGAATGTATAGTGGACATCATTGTGGAAAGGTAGTTTGAAGTAAAGGAAAATAACTGTTTTGTGTTAAAATAGCAGTTGCTTGAGGCAACAGTTTTCTATGTTTCCTGAAAAGAAGAAATCATGTGACAGATTTATGAAAACATAGATTGGTTTTTTGATACTGTCATCGAATCAGAAGTTTGGATAAATATGGATTACTGCAAGGGTGTGAAGAATTTTGTGTTATCCATCTAATTTACTTTGTCAGCAATAGTCAGAATAATAGGACAAACCCTCCAGAAATTTTCCTAGTTTCCATAAGATGCTTCCTTTCACTTATCTCCTTTTTGTGGCATCATTTTCTACCTTTTGACCTATGATTTTCTATGACTGTTTTTCTATGACTGTTTTTCTGTCGTTAAATCTTATGTTTATATTGATTTAGTCCAAAAGCAAGATTCTCATCACGTAGGCCTTTAGAACTGAATCAAAATTTGCCCAAAACCCACAGGTCAGCCTACCTATAGTAAGCTGAATGATGAGCAATCAGTAAATAAAGCCTGAACTAAGCATTCAGGTCCATACTGGCTAGTGCAAATGAGAAAATGTAAGAACTATGTTTTTGAAATTATGGCTAACAGATTCCTTCCACTTACCTTTTAAATAACTCATTGTTTTGTCATGAAGTCAAAAAACCCCTCAAACATGTAAGGTGATCTAAATATAATTCTCAACAGAAAAAAAAATAGGACTCCAAACAAAAGAAACAGTTTTCTAGAGATTATTTGGCTAGGGTTACTAAAAAACAATAGTGGGTGCAACATTCAAAAAGTAGGTCCAACCACTACAATTTTGCTATTACAAGAGTAATAGCAAAAGCTGATTTTATTCTAGAAACAACTGATTCTATTCCAATTACAGCTTGCTTTTTTGTTGATGACACCTCTTTTACAGTGATCCCCTTTGGGATGCCTATCAACACCAGACTGCTTATTCTGCCCTATGTGTTGCTGATTGTGTGGACTTTTCTCTCAGTTCTAAATTGCACGTGGGTATGATATCTGAGAATGAACCAAAATCAGATTATGAGGTCTAAAATAAATAAATACACAGAATTTATGGCAGACCTTACTTCTTGTCCATCTCTGGTTTCCATTTCAAGAACAGCAGCCAAAAATGTGCAAAACCTGTTTCTTGGAAGACCAGAGCAGGGTAAAGGGAGAATAGGGGCAGATCAGCGAGGAAGTGGGATAAAGGGAGGAGGAAGGATTTAAGCATCCAGTCAAAAGTGAGTAGGCATGAGTCAGCATGCTTGCAGGACTAAGCCCTGGATCTGATAACTGTGATCTATCCTATCTTCTCATTAAATCCTTTTTCTTGATTATCTTTCTGTGTAATTTATCTCATTTATCAGATCTGCAAAGTTTGTGGCCCAGCTACTGGAGGGACCAGACAATGTATTTTTACCCTACTGGTTTTAACCCAATACATGTGCAAATGTGTGTCCGTTGCAAATTTCAAGCTGGGCTAGCAGACAAGTAGGAGGAAAGCCTGTCTCTGGTAAGATTGAAAATCTGGCTAGGTAAGGGTGCCCAGGGTGTAGGCATTGCTTTGAATTAATCTGAGAACCTAAGATGGTATTTGAGAGATCTGGCAGAGATCCCAGGTCTCTGACTGCAAGAGGCCGGAACATGGTTGCTTTATAACTTCCCTTCAAAGACAGAGCTTCTTGGGACCTTAAAATGCCTTTTAAGTCTTTTACACAGATTTTATCAGTCTGCACATCTGACTTCAACATGCTAAATTTTTTCTAAGTGTCATTGAACTCCACAGTAACTGGAAGCTGTCTTAAGCAATAACTCATAATTTTTCTCTCCTATATTTACATACCTATGTTAAAATAAAATTAAATATGGCTTACAAGTGTAAATCCTACAGTAAAAGTAGATTTTTTTTTTTTTTTTTACTATAAACTGTAAAAGGAATCTGGAATGATTACTTCAGACATAAACATTTCTGCTTTAGATGTCTGGTTTTGATTAGATGAATCCCACTGTCACCAAATAGATTCTGCCCTTGTAGCCCTCTCAAGGTTGAATGAGGAGAGAAAACCACACCAAACCACACATTCACAAACTATTAAACACTAAAAATTGCTAAGCAAGCAGCTGTCTGAGAACTGCAGGCATATTTTAAAAACTCTTCTACAGCAGAGATTTTTATTTTCTATAATAAAACTACTCATCACATTTTAACCATATTTTGATGTGGTGAGAAGTCTTAATAATGGGGTCTCCTTCTGCTTGAAATTTTCTTTCTCTGGATGTATATTTGATAATGCAAGTATGTCTGTTCTCAGTTTACACACTAGCTAGAACAACATTCTTCTATTCACCACTGTAATTCCTTGTCTCATTATTCGCATGTAGGTCATCCTTGTTAAGACATCAGATCTACTTGTTTTTTTGACCTCTGTCTGAATTATGGCAGGAGAACTGCATGTTATCTTTTTATATATATCTGTATATTTATCTTTCATCTGTAATCATTTTACTGAACTTTGTGTGATTAATGAATAGATCTAAATTGATTTCAGGCCTATAAGCTTTCTCAAAGCAGTAATGAATTGATTAATACAATGATTTGAAACAGCCTTCACCAAATAAAATATGGTTTGAATTTACAATGGAAATAATACCTAAAAATAGAGTTCCAATACAATGAAAGGAAAAGCAATAAAAGATTTATCGCATGTTTGTCTTACTTGAACTCTTGAACACTTGAACACAGGCCCAAATTATCTGAAGATCTCAGGTGTGGAAGTTTGCTTTCAGTTAAGGTTTGAGTCCAGCTTTAGAAAGTGTGTCCCTTTACAAAGTTAATGAAAATCTTTGTGTTTGCACCTGTGACTGGAGCTTGATCAAACCAGTTTGACAGCTCAGCAGGAGGGCAGGGATAGACTTCAAAGCATTTAACTTTCAGCATTTTCTCAGGTATTTGCTGGAACAGCTGCTGTCAACTCATTGTCTCCCAGTATATGCTGTCAGCTTCTGCTTGAATTAACCCCTTAGACTCATCAATTAAACAATACTGGATAACTAACAGATGGAATGTGCAATATGTATGAATTATAATACAGTCCTACTTTCTCTACTGACAAAAACAGCATAAAGTTTTCATAATACATAATCTTCTAATGCTCTAGGAGCTTATGTCCTGGTTTTGACTTATGAGTGCATTTTTTATGGTTTGATTTTGACTTATGACTGCATTTTTATCACTATGTGACATTAAAGCAAGGACCAGAAAAGGAAATGGAAGCTAAACAAAAAATCTATAGCACATAAATGAAACTGAATTCCTTATTACAGTTTCAAAAAAAAAATTTCTTATGCTCTGATAGTGAGATCATACAAGTTCAAAAGGTTCAGGTCAGGTCAAAACTTGAATGAAAATACTCTAAGCTGAGGTGAAGACTACATGAAATAGATGTGAAAGGTGAACAATGAAACCAGTATCTGTGTTGAAAGGCACATCACCAGAATGGTAAAATAAACTGAAGGGAATACACGCTTCTATTGGGAATATCTTTCCTATCCAGCAGCTCCCGTTACTTGAAGAAATATCTGAATGATAAAAAAAAAATAAAATTGTCCTGCAGCATACCTTTTCATTGCTGAATTGAAATCCTGATGAGGTGGCTAAAGGTCATTCTTTGCTGGAGATATTTGGAATAATTTTTCATGAAGAGTAACTAAATGCAATGATTTTAACTAGCAGTATCATATCCCTGAACTACCTTTACTTGGAAGGGTTTGGGGTTTTTTTGGTGATTAAAACCATTGTGGAGTTTTTTCCTTCAAATTTATTTCTCCATGAAGGATCTTCCAGCAGGAGTAGAGGACTGAAGGAGGAAGTTCATGTGCCTTCACTACCAGCTTCTGAAACACACTCTTTTGCTGAAATGCTTGTATTTTTCACAAATTCACTTGTAGGTTACCATGCCACAAACAAAAAAAAAAAAAGTCTTTAATGAAAATGGCAAACATAGAAATTATCTGAAATTACATTTCAGAGAACAAAAATGTTTAATAGCCATGTCTTGCATCCTCAAACCTTATCAAATGCAATTTGTTTTTAGATTTCCAAGTGCAGGTTCATCTTCCAGAAAATATTAAATCATGCTGTATTTCTGTCATTTTCACTTGTCTAATTTATCCTAGTAAGAAAAAAATAACAGAGATTGAGGTAGATTTGAGTTTCAACAAACAAACTTAAACTCTTGCAAGTTAATTACTTTTTGCAACTTTGTCAAAAGTTTACCTCCAATCCTAGGTGGAATTCATTCTGTTGGTTAATTATAGATTCAGATAATGTAATTTTTGTTATGCTATGTTTGGATAAACTTTAGACAGGAATCCTTCATTTCTTTTATTCAGAGTTTCCATGTTGTTTCAGTTCTGTCATGGAATCAGAGAGAAAAACAAAATTTATAAAGATTTATTTTTATATAAAAATCATCATGGAGGTAATTGAATAGATTTAAGCTACTTAACACTACAGGAATATATTTCTAAGCCATATTTTAGATATTATAAATATACATTGTTTAGTTATATTTACAGGTTTTTTTAACTAATTCTTGTGACAATTTCAATTTGTTATTCTGGGATTTTAAGACAGTACTGATGTGCTAGTTATTTCATATGGTGGCTCTAGACACTACCCTCCCTCACAAGGAGGTCAGCAGACCAATGGCTGCCAAATGCCTCATCCACAGATGAGACTACTTGCCCCATTTTGGCAGTGCAAATGTAACTTGTTAATAAAACTCTCTTCTCTTCCACTCCTGCAGTCTAACTGTGTCTAAAGAGCAGTTCAAAATTCTGTGTAAGCACTCAGAGATATCACTAGAGCTATTAGTTGTAGTCTCATAAATTTTTGAACTTCATTCCAGTGATTACTGTGCAGAGTTTGAGAAGTGAAAAAGAAACAGGAATATAGGTCAATGATGAAGAATGACAGGCAGTGGATTTTCAGTCAATATTTCCATATTTGATCCTCAAGTTTTATTCTGTCTTGTTTGGTTCATTCCTTGAAGTTGCAAATATAAATAATAAAATTGAAAAAGGGCAATTTATTGCACGCAGACTATGTTTTTGTCTATTACATATCAGAGGTATTTTTGGTTCTGTCTGCTTTGTCTTCGATGTTTCTTTTCTTTAATAATTGCACTTCAGTCCTGTCCAGGTTGTAGCTTTTAATTTCAAAGTTTATGTTGTACAGGGCCTGGAGTTAGTTATTGCAGACATTTTTTTTCTTTCCTCATAACTAACTTCATCAGCAAGCTGCAGCTAGAAGTTTGTACACTTAGATTAAGATCATATCTGACAACTTCAGATAGTTGAACTTTATCTAATCTTGGACTGCATAGTCCATTAGACGCTCATCCATTCTGTGTTCAATACAAGCAAGCTCTTTCTGAACAACTAACCTACAGGCAATTTAATTTCTCTATATTTACTAGTTCTGTGTCTATCTTTGAGCTCAGGTATTTTTGACAATCATTTACTTACTAGAGACAGAGGGTAATTTTTACTGCAACTAATACAGTACAGGCTGATTAAGTGGACTCTAATTTTCCCTCTTTCTTTTAAAAGAAAAGAAGTTCTTCTGGGTATTTTTTTTTTCAGATATAAAGAAATTTTATGTTGATAGAGAAGTGCTATTACTTCCACATTATTTGTAATCTTCAGAGGAAGAAGATTACATTTAAAATTTTTAATTCACAGCATCTCAGAAAATATAAAAGATTTTCAGGAAATCAAATGTAAAAAGAAAAAAGCTAGTTTTATTCTTTAAGTTAAAAAAGACAAGAGTAAACAATAAATTCATTTTGATAATAAAATACTTTGAAAATAGAATAATTCATAAAATACTTTAAAAAATAGAATAATTCATTAAGTCATGTCACCATTTCTGAGAAATCTACTTGGATAAAGACATATATATGTCAGAGAAATCACATTCTGTAATGTTGCAAATGCGCATTAGAATTTTCTTCATTCTGGTTCTCAAATTCAAGTGTTAGGTACTAAGAGATAATGGCAAGACATAAAAATTTAAATTGTCTAAAGTCCTGTCACAGGAGACAGCTATTAAGTCTGTGATCAAAATCATTTGGCAATTTAAAACAACTCTGAATGTATCTACTAGATGTGTGCTGTGATTCATTTTATTATGTCTCTGGTGCCTATAATGATGGCATTTTTTAAATCACATTTGGAAATATTAAAGGTTCCTGTCTCTAATAAATTACATGCGTCAGACAACACGCTATTTTGATGAAGTGACATTTACTATGAATTCACCACATTCCTATTAAAATATAGGAGCATTCTAGCACTCTAACTCTGATGTGGAAAGGAATGCATTAGGGAGAAAGTTCAGCCCCACAGATGCTCAGAAAGCAGTGTGCAGTGAAGAAGTTCTTTACTACAGAGAGATTGGAGGTTTTTTAAAATTTTGTAGATGAAACATTTATTCCCTGAATACTCTCAACGGCATGATGTGATTTAACAAGGAAGATAGCTGAGACATAAACAGTAGATCCACATATCAATATTTCCCTATATGTATATATACTGGTCTTCAGCAGAAGCAGAAGATCACATGGGCAAGATATATCCATTTCCAAACTAGCGTAGTAGTTTGGCATTTGGCATTTAATGATCTTAAGTTCTGTGATTTAAAGGTTTTAGGGTTTTTTTTTTTTACATTCTTTAGGTTGATCTTGTAGTTAATTATTTGTTTTCTAGCTCTTTACAGATAAAAAATTCAAATACTTTATATGAAATAAGTAGTCCTGCCTCATCATTTAAATATTTCACTAACATGGATGCTGTTTCCTCTTTCTAAGGCACTTACCATCTAAACCGAATTTTGCTACCATTTGAAGGTCTATTATCCTGAAAAAATTAAGAATTAATGAATTGGACTCAAACTTGTACCTAAAATTCTATGATACTCACATTTTAAACCCCTGACTATTGTAAGCATAGTTTCTAGAGAAAGAATTATTTGGAAATTTAGGTATGCATTGTGCGTCAGTTCATGAACCTTATTCATCCATGTAAAGAACAGCATCAACAAGGACTGAAAGCCTGAGGGTAGAAACTCTGATGCTGATGCAATGAGCTTAGAGACAGCACAACTGATTTATTGCATGCCTGAAGATTATATGTGATAGTCATAAAGATAAACAAGCCTGATACGACTAAATTAGAGTCTTGATTTAGCTTTACTTCTAAAAATTTTTCTGAGGGAATGTAAGAGCTGATATTTTATATTTGTCAAGGTATCTGCATAGGAACTAGATAACTACTCAGTGTGTTCAACAGCAGCCAGTAATAAGTCATGGATTGAAGATGACATTGTTTGAATGACTTTTTTTATCCCATACAGGCAAAAGCAAATGTTTCTCTTATGTCTTATGAAAAAGACTTTCTGAGATCAGATTTTTATTTATTTTTTCTTTTTAGTCATGCACTAACGAAATGCTCATGCATGTTAAACAGCATGAATAGCATTTTTTTTTCTTAATGCATGGGCCTGCACTGCCCATGACAGTGACTGGCAACTCTTGCCAGTGAATGGGTATCCACCATCAAGAGCAATAGAGACCAAAGAGGTTTCATGCAGCGCACATGATGCAGTTAGTCGGTACCCATGCAATACTGCAAAATTTTACAGATTGAACATATAGGCTCTTTGAGCTATGTCTAGAGCCAATCAAGTAGACCTGGGAACTTTACCAGCAGCAGAATTCAGAGCTGTAAGGTCTCACATTTCAGGGCACAGGGTATTTTAATACAGCAATTATCAGTGTGTTTTGAAAAGTCAGGTAATGGTTAAGGGAAGAAGGTTGCTCATGTACCGTGTGTTACTAGGTATCCCTTGGATTGCTGTGCACTGAATTTAATCACTTATCAGGAAGATTCTTTAACTTTTAGCCTCCTTTTGCTGTTTTTTTGGCTTAATTGACTTACACCCATACTGATGTTTAGTGCCATGGGAAATGACCCAGGGTGACTAAGACAAATGAGACAGGAGTGAGAGGTATGACAAAAGACCTACAGGGGACATGCTTTCTGCCATGGCCAATTTCTTCAACGAATTTGCCTTGAAACAAATAATTTTAACACATTGTGTGTTAGTTCTTTAGCTGAACAAAGAGACTATACCTATTTTTAAAGGATTGGTGCTTTTTTAATATCTAAAAAATCCAGAAATTTGTCTTCATTTGTTAAGGGTATCTATGTCAACTGTCTTTGCACAGTTTCTTCTCTAAAAAGTGACCAGTTACTTTAAGGAAGGATCATTGAAAGTATAAATAATGGTAGTCACAAAACCCAGCAAATTTAGCCAAAGTGAAAAGCACTTATTTTTCAGAACAGGAAAGCTAATGAAAGGAATTCAATGATGCTGCAACATTTGTCATCTTACAAATGTTAAATTATTCAATGATTACTTGCTGCTAAACCCTTCATGTTTTAGTATCAATATCCTTTGCTGTCTTACTATTTTACATCCCCAGTCTGTGCAAAACATTCCAAAATGATTCTTATTCAATTTTCCTATTATGCTTCACCTATGTAGTAAGTAATAGAGTGATTTTAGCCGTCAGACTCTTAAAGGTGCATTTTCACAAATTCATTTTAAAACCTGCTTTTTTGCCAATACCTTTGATAGTGGTTCTTTAAACAACCTAGCCCCAACTTTGTGAAACCCTTTTACTTGGATTGCCACTTTTATGAAAATAAGAAAGAAAAGGTACATTTACCACAACAGTAGAACAGAATTAAATGTACAGTTCAACAAATAGTGTATTAACAATATTTCCTAACAGAATTATTAACTTCCATCAATATTATTGATTAAGTACTTTTCTATTAAATGATTTACATTTATACAAGAAAATCAGTATTTAGTTCAACTATTTTGGAGCAATGGAAATTAACATGTTATTGAATAAACAAATTGTTTCTATATCAGAGGAGACCTCTAATTTAAAATGTTAGAAGTTGCTGAAACAGTTGGAAAAATATAGAAAATATAATGGTGTATCAAAATGCTTTTAAAGGTATGATCCTTGGAGGCCCAGGTTATTCCCAGCTGTACAAGCTGGAAAAAAATGCCAATATGATGTTATGTATCCCCTGCTGAAATGAGCTGTCAAGCACACATCAGGGGACAGCAGATGTTAAAGACCACTGTGCTTCAAATGTCAAAGAAATTCAACCTTTGCTACAGTTTGAAACCATCTGTTGACATCCAAGTAGGATACTGCATGTCAAGTGAGCTATATTTCTCCTTTGTAGACTAAGACTTTGGTCTCTATTCTGTCCTCACTTACTTCTTGTGAATCTTGGGTTTAAGCTTAATTTATGTAAGATCTACTACAAGTTGCACTTTGTCATCCTAAAGTCATGTGCATCTTGTGGTGAATTCTTCAGGTGAAAGGAGGAATATAAAACAAAAACAATCCACACACAAATGCACACAGTCCCTCTATTTGAAAAGAAAACCTTACAGAAAACATACCTGCATAAGGTAATAAGTGACAATAAACAGAAACAAATTCTATAGAGGTGAAAAAAATCTAATATACATTAGACAAACACCTATCATTTTAAATTCTTGACCATAATAAAATTAGTCTAGTGAATCATCTTTAATATGCTTACAAGTAAAAAAAGACAAGGTTACTTAGACTTCAGAGTTAAATTCATTCATAAGTGTCTACTGCTAGATATTAAAATATGTGCAAAATATAACAAACTTGATGCACACAGATGTCAAGGTCACGCTACAGCAAATATAAAATATGATTGCTAAATTATGCATCCAGTGCCCAGACAGCAGCATTCAAATTTGGATTTGTCTGTAGGAGTTTCAGAAATAGCCACTGAGCTCAAATGTGTCTGTGGAATTTTGTGCTGAGAATACCAAAGCAGTCAAAACACACACAGAATAAAAGGGAATAAAAAGTAAAAAAAAAAAAAAACA